>CM053785.1:851051575-851229075 GCA_028749045.1 Cupressus sempervirens
ATTTGAATCTGCTGCAAATAGAGATGCCA
Source organism: Cupressus sempervirens (assembly GCA_028749045.1). Classification (NCBI taxonomy): domain Eukaryota; kingdom Viridiplantae; phylum Streptophyta; class Pinopsida; order Cupressales; family Cupressaceae; genus Cupressus; species Cupressus sempervirens. The sequence continues at coordinate 851,051,605 of CM053785.1, forward strand.
TCCTTCACCATGTTTTCTATTGGGAAGCTAAGTTTCCCTTGATGGATAAACCTTGGCATAAAGATTTCAACCCATTGACAGAATCTTTTAATAAGTTCCCTGTGTGGGTTAGGCTGTTGAATCTCCCCCTTCACTTTTGGGTGGATCCTATTTTGGAGGAGGTGGGGAAAGCCCTTGGTGGCTTCTGCATGATAGATAAGAATTCTTTCAATGTATTTCAAATGATGTATGCTCGCATTCTGGTAGAGATTGACATTTCTAGGCGACTCCCATAAATGATTTCAGTGGCTTGTTCTTTAGGATCATGGAATATCCTTCTTGACTATGAGAGCATCCCCTTCCACTGTAAGAAGTGCCACATGACTGGTCACCTGGTTGTTGGTTGCTCTGTTGGTAAATCTAGATCGAAAATGTCCCCTTCTTGGTGGAAGGGGGTCTCGGAAGATCACTACATGGTCCACAAGGTCCTCTCTATGTGGGATGATGACTCTCTTCATGATAATTTAGTGGTGGATTCAACTGTTGTTCCTAGCATTTTGTCAAAGGATCATCCTTTTCTCTTTTGGTTGCAGCAGATTGGTCTTTGGATTTTGTTGTCCCGTCTTCTGGTGATTTGATGGAGGATCCTCCTTTGGCTCCTTCTGTGGATGCAACTAGTCTATCTTTGGATTCTTCTATCCTAATTTCTGGTGATTTGAGGGTGGGCCCCTCTTTGGCTCCTTCTCAAGTTGATCTGCCTTCTCATGTTTCTATTGTAACTTCCTCTACTGTAATTTTTTCCCTGGCTTCGAGGGTTTCAAGGTATGGTTGTGGCTTTGCTGATTCACAGAGCCAGAAGGCTGCTAGTTTGGTGGGGGTTGGAAGGACCACAATAAAAGGCAATTTGGTCATGCCCTCCACTTCTATTTTATCAAGGACAGACCCTCCTGTGGCTCCTTCTCAGGTTGCAGTTGTTCCAGTTGTGGTCTCTTCCCTGGTCTCGGGGATTTCTGGGATTGGCTCTGGTGTTGCTAATTTATGGTGGCAAAAGGCTGTTAGTTTGGTGGAGGATGGATGGACCACAAAGGAAAAAAGATCAAGCCCTCCACTTCCTCTTTTGATATGGCATTACGTTCTCAAAAGAAGGGATCAAATGGAAAAGCCTCACTAGTTTGTTTTGGCTTGTTGTTCTTTGTTTTATCCCCTGGCTTTTTTTGGCATGTTGTTCTTTGTTGTGTGTCTTGGTTGGGGATTTTTTTCTCTTTTCTTCTTTGGGTTTCAGGAGCCCAGTCAAAACCTCTGTTTGTGGCTATTGTGATGCCACAATGGTCACCTTTTGTTTGGTGTTCTGTTGTACTGGCCTTTTGTTTGGCTACTGTCCTTTGGTTGGGCTTTAATTGCTTATTTTTAGCCTTTTGTAATGTTCTAACTTAGGTTTCGGGATCCCTGTAAAACCTGTTTATCTTATCAAAGATAATTAATTATATTATTAATTGATATTTTGCTTAATAGACATTTTATTAATTAATGTTAATAGGATTTAAATTAATTATAAATTATGTTTACTAGTAAGCTTAGTACTATTGTTCTATGGATGTAATATTTTAAGGGGGTAATTAAAAATAATAAAGTGTTAGGTCCTTTATTTAATTGAATTTAGTTTGTTAAAATTAATTAATTGATTTAAAGATAAAAGTTTAAATTTAACAATCCATTCCTACATGATGTTTTTAAACTAAGTTGTAGTCTTAAAGTTTTGATAGGAGGTTTTGTATCTGTATCTTAGAGTACCTATACTTTAACTTGTGAAAACAAACATATCAAACTTAGTGGTGTGATTAACCTTAAAAAAAAAAAAATTACATGTGTTTTTACCCCTGTATTTGGGGTATGACATTCAACTTTTCCCTTGCCATTTCCTTTTAAAACACATATGTTGGATTATCATATGTATGTCTCTTTTCCAGCTTTAACTGTCCCTTATCCAAAAATGATTGAATGAAATGGTACCACAATTATACGTGTTTTTTCTTTGAATGTATAATAAAATTCTTGGCAAGATGAATGACACTCTGACTATTTGTAAACAAATAATTATCCCTCTATGGGTGTCCCAATTCTTTCATGAAGAGCTAAAGCCATATCATCTCCTTGGTTTCCTCTATAGCAGCAACATACTCTTCTTTTATTGTGGATAAAGCATTAACCTTCTACAATTGATAAATCCAACTCATTGTTGATCCACCAATAGTAATTACTAAGCATGTAGTACTCTCCCTCATATCAAGATCCCTTGCCAAATCTGAGTCAACATAGACTTGTAAATTAGTAGTACGGCCACAAAAAATTAAATACTTACTGGATGTTCCTCTCAAATATTTGAGAATCTATTTGAGTTCATTCCAATGCTCAATCCCAAGATGGCTCATATACCTGCTAACAATTCCCACTACATGTGCAATATCTAGCCTAGTACATACCATCTCATACATCAAGATCCCTACAACTGAAGCATAAGGTGTCTTGGACATCTTATCCTCCTCTTCTTATGTCTTTGGACACATCTCCTTAGTTGATTTCAAATGACCAAGCAAAGGTGTGTTGACAACTTTGACATTCTCCATAGAGAAATCATGCAATACTTTCTTAATATAATCAGCCTGAGATAAAGTTAATTTTCTATTCTTCCCATCTATGTGAATTTTCTTACCAAGAATTTATTTTTCTATCCCCAAATCCTTCATAGAAAATGAATGTACTAATTTTTGTTTCAACCCCCTAAAGTGATCCATGTTAGAGCCATTCTCATGCATAAAACTATCAAATTTAAGATGCCATATGAATTTTTCTTCAATCTATACACTAAATTCTTCTTATCTTTGACCTCAAATCCCTATGGTTGTGCCATATATATTCCTTCATCAAAATCACCATGAAGAAAATTTTTTTTAACATCAAGCTACTCCAAGTACAAATATTCAGTAGCTACAATACTTAAAATAGTACAAATAGAAGTTATTTTAACAACATGAGAAAACATCTCATCAAAATCAATGCCCTTTTTATATGCAAATCCTTTTATCACTAAACTTGACTTCAAATATTTTTCTTACATCCATCCTCTTCTTTCAACTTGTAAACCCATTTATTCTATAAAGCCCTTTTACTTGTAGGTAACTTACATAAATCCCAAGACTAATTTTTTAGCAAGTAGTCCATTTCTTCTATCATTGCAGGTTCCCACTGAATCTTGGCATCCACCTGCACAACTTCATCATAAAATTCATGTTCACCAGCATCTATTGATAAAATATAATATAAAGAGGGAGAAAATCTACCTGAAGGTCTACTTGGCCTTGTTGATTGTCTAACATTTGTTATTGTGAAGCATTAGGGACTGCCAGAACATCATCCTTTTGTGTATCATCCAACAACACATAATCATTTTCTTTCTTCTCATGTGGTTGCGATAGATCTTTGTACAACATTTTCTCATTGAATATGACATCCTTGCTTCTTACAATTTTACAATCTTCAGAATCCCAAAGCCTATAACCAAATTCATCAATGCCATATCCAAAAAATACACATTTATTTGAATTAGCTTCCAACTTGGTTCTATTTTCATAATCTATATGTGGTAAAGATTTATAACTAAAGGTTTTGAGAAATAATAACTCACCTTCTTTCCAGTCCACACTTCCTTTGGAATACCACATCCCACATGTTTAAGGGAAACCCAACATGCAACCTCATGTTCCTTGTACACTCCCTCATTGCCTTGATCATACATTCAACCACTTTATTTTCCCGTGATGTCCTTGGAATAGTTTTATGTCTACAAATACCATCAATGGAACAATAATCTTCAAATTCTTCGTTGCAATACTCACCACCATTATCAAATCTGAGACATTTCAACCTTCTACCAGCCTCATTCTCAACCAAGAATTTTCATTTAATTTTTTTTTTAAATACATCATATTTATGTCTAAGGAAATAAACCCATACTTTTCTAGTTGCATCATCAATAAATACAACATAATAACAAGAGCCACCAAGGGAAAATACATGAGTTGGTCTCCATACATCTGTATGCACAACCTTTAATTTATCATCTTTCTTTTCCTTCCCACTATTCACAAAACTATCTCTCCTTTGTTTCCATATACAATACTTTCACAAAAATCCATATTGACACATTTAAGACCTAGTAAAACTTTCTTTGAATGAAGAAATTTCATATCTTTCTCACTTATGTGCCCAAGTATGTTGTGTCATATTGTTGTATCAAAATCTACAACATCTGTTTGTTCTCCCTGTTCAAGTGCAACAACTAATCCTAAACATTCATTTTTCTCTTAAACAATTAAAATAGAATGAACAATATGACCTATGGAAAGATATAAGGTGCCTACTTTCACACATTTTTCTACCACAAGGGAGCCTTTTGAAACCTTCTAATTTTATCATTAAAAATAATTGTGACATGTCCTACCTTGTTGAAATTAAATTCCTACTCAGCCTTGGGATATGTCTTACCTCTTGTAGTAGCCAATGATTCCAATCCTACAACTTAATCTTAATTTTGCCCTTTCCAACAATCTGACAGGGTTCATTATCCCACACATAAACAAGCCCAAAATCCTCTTGGACATAGTCAAGAAAATAACCTCTAAGGAGAGTAGAATGAAATGTAGTCCCTAAATCTAAAACCCATGAATCATCAACACTTTTTAAAGAAAGAAGCAAAACATCCTCTTCAAATTTGTTACTTACTACATTTGCCTCCTTGTTTCCATCTTGTTTGTCTCCTTCATTATTCTTTCGAGTCCAACAATCTTTCTTCTTATGCCATGGTTTTCCATAGTACTAGCAATCTCTTGGTCCTTTGGATCGAGGCCTCTTTTCCTTTGATTTTTCTCTTGATTTCCTATGATTTCCAAAATTGTTTCCTCTCTCATTCATTCTACCTCTTCTTTGTGCATTCAAAACACTTCCTAATGTGATCCACCTAAGGTTTTCTTATGAGTTTACTTGCTTAGAATAACACTAATCACATTATCAAAATTTAGGGTATTAGATCTAGAAAAATAATTATTCACAACCATTACCAAGCCATTCCAACTTTCATGCAAAGAACAAAAAATCAAGAGAGCCCTAATTTCTTCATCAAAATTAACATTTACAAAAGATAATTAATCAATAACTATATTGAACTCATTTAAATGATCTACAACAGACCCACCTTATGTCATCTTCATATTAAATAAATGCTTCATGAGAAATACCTTGTTTTAAGTGGAGAGCTTTTCATACAACCTTGTTAGGGTTTGCATAAACTCTTCAGTTGTCTTCTCTTTCATAATATTAAATGTCACTGATTATGCCAAGCATAAACAAATACTTCCAAGTGTCTTTCTATCCAAAATATCCTAATCCTCATCTATCATAGTTGTAGGTTTCTTGGATTTTACTTCCAATGGGTGCCATAAATCCTTCTAATAAAGATTGTCCTTCATTTGCATTTTCCATAACTAAAAGTTCTTCTGAAAATAATAAAAATAAAAATAGAAATAAAAATTACATGCAAACATAACCAATATCAGAAAATAATAACTCACACATAAGAGAACACAAGACACAAATATTTAACATGCTTCACATGATCCATGGGCTATGTCCAGTAAATAATGAGTCCAATATTTTTCTTATCCAATGATTACAAAATGATTGCAATCTACAATCCCTTATAGCTCAATAATGCCACAAGAAGCTACAATCTTATCATACATTATGAATCCCTAACCCTAAGCTATTTTATACAAGTTTTTTCTACTTACAAAATTGGGATTAGAATAAGTTGTCCAATAGAAAAAATAGCAGTTGATGCCTTTTATAATAATAAAGTTAGTTGGGCTTTCAAGGTCACTACCCCCCAAAATCCCTATAGGGGCATTGTCCCTCGACCCCACCTTGTACTACTCGGGGCTCTACCTTATGACCCCATAAGGGGCACTGCCCCTTGACCTTGTCTTGGAAGCACTACTCCCAAACCCCATAGTAATAATTTGGTGGGAAACCATGCTGAATAAAGTGAGAAAAAAATTAATCTTCGAGTTTGATTAGGATGCACATCACAACAACAAAATGATGTCCAGGTCTCTACTAGATGATTGATGCATGCTTAAAATAATTGAGATATTTGTTGCACATCTTGATAATGACTATGAAGAGATGGTAAATTGTGTCCAAAGGCACACAAAGTGCAAATATCCACCTTGTTATGTGACATGATGGTAATAAAAAATATGCACCTACAAGAAATGAAGATAAACTAAACATACAAAATGAAGAAAAGTTGCACATATAGAGAGCCAACATAGATCACCAACTTGTAGTCTTATACGCACTTGTTCTCAAATGCATTTCCAAGTATGCATCAAAAGTAGAAAGAATATTTGAAACTTGCACCAAAATGTTATCAAACATATATGCAGTATAACAAGCAGATAATATGTGTTGGAAACTACAATAGGAACAATTGTTGTGTTGTCATTAATGTTAAACCTAATAGATAGACATTTATTAACATTATAGAGTTCCATATCTATTAATTGATGAAGATGACTTAAAAAGAGAGATAACTAGATAAATTGGTGAAGTTGTTGATTAAAGAGGAGCAAGTATGTTGGAATTACAATAGGCACATGACTAGTTGGTCTTTGAAAAGATAATGTATTGTTTAATCATTTTATGAAGTGAAGAACATAGTTGAATTGATGCTTAGAAGATAAGATAAGCAATTGGGTAAATCCCTAAGATTGATTGAGTAACAATTTTATAAGGCCAATGAAGCAAAAGATCAGGGAACTTAAGAATTCGTTGAGTAAATTGTATTAGTGGAGTGATAGTTATGGCCAAACAAGTTGAAGAAGGAAAATGTAGTAATGGTTAAGTGTAGTAAAGACCAAGCAAGTCAGTGAAAGCTAAGCAAGACAAAATAGTAGAAATTGAGTGACCTAGTGTTGACAGAGCAAAAGAACACAATGATGGCCGAGTATCATCAAATAACATTTTGTGAAAGAATTAAGTTTGAGGCTGACATAGTTGAATTTTTGGATTAGTCAAAATGTGTAGATGATAAGGATTGATGAGTTGGCATATTTAATGTATGAAATTGTTATGCGATCATAGGCAAGGATTTAAGGATAAAATTCTAGAAGTATCAAGAAAGGAGTAGAAGGACAAAATGATGGATAGATTTGTTGAGTCTAACTAAACCCTAAGATCTATGGTGATGTTTAAGCAGTAAAAGATCAAGGCTATCTATTTAAGGAGGTATAAGAGATGTTTTCTAAGGTTGGTTCACTATTGATTGGTGATTTTATGGAGAATTAGTGAAGAACAGAGTAGTAGAAGAAAAGTGAGAAGATTGGTGAAGTGTGATTACTTGAAGGGTTTTCAATCAAATAAGAGATGGAGATGTTAATGAAGTATAGTCAATGAACTAGTGAATGAAGATATGAATTTACAAAGTGAGTTGTATCTTTGCAGATCAAATTTTTTGTTACTTTCTAACCATTGTCGTAGTGAAAATTCTTTAATCAAGGTTGACCTAACAATCATTTTGTAAATCCTTTAATCAAGGTAACATTCTAATGGAATGATCCAAATTTCTCTAACTAGGCCACTCCTAGCAAGGTGATTAAATCCTTTAATAGGATCATGCATAATAGTGTGTTTTGTAACCTTTTTGATAGGGTTGGTTCTTAATCAAGCTCACTTGAGAAGAGTGAGAAGTGGTAGCATGTTACTTGGTGGTATTTTCATGTTAAATTTTGGTATCAAACATGTGTGAGTGTTATATGTGTGATGCATGCTAGTTACTATTGTTTATTTATTGTTAGTCACTATATATTGAATAGAGAGCTAAGTGATGAATGGATATGTTAAATTGATGATGAGATGCTATATAGATCGAGTGTTTTTATGAGTTTCTTTAAGTCGTTTGAAGTTAGAAAAAGTTGAATTGGTACATCTAGAACTAAAAATAATCAATTCACCCCTCAAGTTATTATGAACATTCTAACAATACGACCCTTGCAACATACTAAAAATTCATGACCGAGATTGTAGTAGAGCGTGATATAGGAGCACAAGGAATATGTCACATGCTTCAAAAATTGCCTCTCTTGTTTGCAACCACCCTTTCACATCTTTGAATGTTAGAAGAGAAGTGTTCTGCCAAATAACAAGGACAATAGATGAGAGCCAAATCCATACCAACTACTTACACACCTACATGGAATGACCTCTAGAGCTTGAGTTGGTGACATTAGTTGAATTTGTAAGATCTTTCTCCTATTCTATGAATCATTAGCATTAAAAATAGAAAGAAAAGCATATGAAACCCATTGTAAATGTTTATCCAAAGTTCTATTCCATCTAAGATGAGGACTTGGAACACTTTGAATTATTTTGTTGGAGCAAACTATTCTTAAACAAAAATTGCTTCTATATAGAAAATGGCATAGGATTTATGAAAGAGTCAATAATGACAAATTGGAAGCAAATGAATGTAGCCAAATACATTGTATGGTACAACAATCACATCACCCAAGAAGGAAAAAAAACTTGGAAGAAGAAGAAGAAGAGAGTAGAATGACACAAATATGGGGGACACATTAGAGATGAATGAATGGGTGTTGTTTTCAAAAATGGGTCCCCCAAATATTATTAGCATAAATGAACAAGACATTCTTGGAAAGCATGATTTTGATACCAAAATAGATGAGATGAGAATATGGTATCCCAACATTTATATGAAATTGAAACACCATTCATTGATAGAAATAAGGTATGCAGTCATGATAAGACCATGATGTCCAACTTTGGTATTCCAATCTATACACTAGTAGAAAAAGCAAGAGTCAACACTCAAAATAATAACAAACTATAGCACATGCCCTTTTGATAAACCACCTTACATTATCATTCAAGGAACAATCAATACAAGAAAATACTACTTAATAGAATGCATAAAAGTGCACTTGACAGTAAGATACTACAACAAAAAAGTTAGCTTCTCACACTAGCTCCCACAAGGTTCATTATATTCAACATACGTGCAATAATGGTACATTCAATGCTTAGGATTCCTATCAGAGAAATGCAACCACTTTATGGAAAATCATTGACAATATTTCAAGAGGAACTAAAGGGCATTATATACAATTTTATTGATGAAATGAGCTTCATAGGACCAAAGTTAATATTAAAAATAAACAATAGACTATGTTAGGTGTTTATGCAAAATTTGCACCTATGCTTTCTTGGTGTCTCCATAATCTTGGTAGGTGACCTCACACAATTGCCACCCATAATGAATAATCTATCTATATATCTCAATCACGTACTAGGAGATTGTGGGTGAAATTCACAACAATTATCACATTACAACCAATGTTTCAACAACATGGTGAAAATACAACACAAATACAATTTCATCAAGTATTACAAAATATATAAAATGCAAAGCCATACCAGGTTGACATGAAAATTTTGATGAATCACATAGATAAACATATTAAATTAAGTGAAAAAAAGAATTTGACAACTCGATACACCTATTTTCTATCAGTGATTTGGTGAGGCTACGTAATAAAAGGAAGTTGAAATTGTTAAACTATCCAATTGAAATAAGTATGGTGGCCAATACTTGTAACTTAGTAAACAATGTAGTCAATGATGAACAACTTGAAAATAGGTATTGCTTCACAAAGGATAACACATTATTGTAGAAGTTGAGAAAACCAACTTCAGAGTTTGCCAAGAACACTTGCATGCAAAATAACTTGTTGCTAGAATGAAACCAAAGAGGAAAAAGCAAAGCTTGGAAATCTCAATGGAGTGAGAGAACAATCTATTCCAAGATGTTATCAAAAAAGAATTACAAGAGTTCAACCTTAAAGGTGAACGAAAACCCTAAAGCCTAAAAAATCTAGGTTTCACATTATAATTAATATAAAATATTAATTATATGCACCTAAGAGACAGCTTAAGAAAACTAGAGTAATAGACAACTCAATTAATTAAATCAAAGCAATCTAATTAATAAGTGTAAACAAATAATTACTCTAACACCCCCCTCCCCTCAAGTGAAGCTCAGGAGGTAAGCTAACCTAGCACAGCTATGAAAGCAGGAAAATGGGTTTTGGCAACAAGGCCTGATGAGGTACCCAATCACATCAAAATCTCTATGAAACTGAGAAATAGAGAAAACACAGTGGGAAAAACCCTTCTCCAAAAAGAGATAGCAGAAAAGCTAGTGAAGGACAGAGAAGCCTCCAACTAGAGGAATGTTCCAAAAAATAGGAACAAAGAGTGATCATGAAGAAAACCACTAAAGCATGAAGAAGCCGCAAACATTGTAAAAAAGAAATTGTTGATTTGAAGAACCTCCTCTTAAATAAAACTTGATCAGGTATGAAAGCCTAAAGAGTTGATCAATCAAACCAAGGAAGCATGAAAAACAATAGGAACCCCCCAATGTAGACAAGGGTGAGGTGACAAGTAAATGAAAAAGAGGTCCAAAAGAACTACATGTCGAGGAACCATGATCAAGATACACAAAACAGTACATAAGTGTGTATTGAGGTGATCAATCTCAGACACGTCATGAGGCTAATGTCATAGAAGGGACACTCACTGGACAAAGGAAGATGGTAAACAATGGCAAATATCAACCTCCCCATGGCACTTTATCAAAGTAGTGCATGTACAATATTGCACAAGACATAATGAATCCCAAGTATACAATGATTTGTACGAGTGTCCTCAAATGACACTAGTCAAATCAGAAGACAAAACAAGGCAAATAACAAAAACAAAAACACAGATGCGATATGGCACTTTATCTTAGTATGTTTGCATAAAAATGCTTACAAATGATATCAACAATGATAAAAAAGGGCAAAGAGTTGATACAACAGATAGTACAACCCAAAAGAAGCGCTCCCATACCATGAACACGATTGTCAGACCTGAAACACGCAAGATATCCACCATAGTGCAATAAAGCAAAAAACATGATAGAAAGAGCATGGAGTAGAATCTAGAAGAAATTATAGCATTTCTGAAAAGAGGACTAAACCAACTTTCCAAAAATATAACATTTGCAAAAAACAGAGATGGGATGCTCGAGATATGCCCTCCGGAGAGAAAAGTTGAACATCTGGCTTTGACTATCAAAACAAGTAACCAAACTGCATCAAAACCAAAAAAATCCTATACCATGATCTTTGTCTTAAAACCAGCTTTCTGACACTTCTTTTGGATAAAAAAAGACCTCCGTATGCTCAAGTTATGACCAAAAAGCTGACATTGGATCAAAAAAGGACCTAAACGGCATGTAGGAGAGCTATGTAGTGCTGACATCAACACATCACTACAAAAAATTTGATAGCTTGCCATCTGTCACAACAAAAAAAAATTCCATGTGGCATGCACATGGTTGTGGCCCCAAAAATGGTGACGTGGCACTTGACACATGGTAGGTGCCGGTGATGCCACGTGGGGAGGAGGACCAAATTGCAGGGGCAACAAAGTGGTGGCTGTAGAGCGAGGAAGGGCGATGGAGGTCGAGCGCCACAGAGGCACTGTTGGTAGAGCTAAGGCCATGGTGGTTGGCAGAGCTGAGGCGACGATGGTAGTTGAAATTAGTGACAGAAGCTGGAACGACGGTGACAACAGTTGGGATAGCGGTGATGGTGGTCGAAAAAACCTTCACCCTTGATAAAAGCTTTTTCATGCCCGTAAAATGGTGGTTGCAGTTGGAAAATGACCTTTTGTGTCTGGAAAATGGCGGTCGCTGGCAAAAAATGGCCCCACATGTCAAAAAATGGCCTGTGGGTGGGTTTTTTTTTTTTTTTTTTGTTTGAAAATAATCACCTTAGAGAGCATGCAGGAGGTTGTACGACCTTCTAAGCAATTTTTTTTGCCTCCCAGATCAACATTGTCCAAAATGGATAAACTTTAAATGGAAATAGGGGTTTTGACGCTTTCTAGATCTACCTGTGAGGTCAGTTTGGCCTCAAGCAGCTCTGAAAATCAGTGATCCCTCCAGATTGAAGAAAAACAACAATAAAAAGTTGAGTTTTTTGTCTTCAAATCATGACTTAAAGATCTCTAGACCAGGCAACAACAAGGAAGCTCTGATACCATGTAGAAGTTGAGAAAACTAACTTCAGAGTTCGCTAAGAACACCTGCGTGCAAAACAACCTGTTGCTGAAAAGAAACCAAAGAGGAAAAAACAAAGCTTGGAAATCTCAACAGAGTGAGAAAATAATGTATTCCAAGATGTTATGAATAAAGAATTACAAGAGTTCAACCTTAAAGGTGAACGAAAACCCTAAAGCTTAAAAAAGCTAGGTTGCACATTATAATTAATATAAAATAATAATTATTTGCACCTAAGAGATAGCTTAAGAAAACTAGAGTAATAAACAACTTAATTAATTAAATCCAAGCAATCTAATTAATAAGTGTAAACAAATAATTACTCTAACAATTATGCTCACAACAATCATATGGACACAAGCTATACTTGTAAATAGAACTCTTGGTGAAGTGATTGACATTATTTACAGCTAAAACTCTAGGCCACCTAATGTTCCAATGTATGTAGTTGCGAGGATTAAAAATTACAAAGGGCCATCATGGAACCAAAAATGACTCCAAACTTGTGCCCATAATTCTCGTATCCTTGGGAAGTCGAAGGCAAATACCACTCATAATGACATGAGCTATAACCATCTACAAATTCCAAGGACCGACACTACAAAAAGATACAATTGACATTAGAAAAATATAGAGACAAGACTTGACATTCACCGCCATATCTAGAGTTAGATTGTTAAACAACCTTTGCATTCAACCAATCTTCACCTTGAAGAGATATGCTAAAATGCAAAATAACCCATACACAATAATAGGAAAAAAGAGGAAGCATAATTGCAACAACTCTCTCTATAAAAAATCAACGTACAAAACTCTTCCCCATGTCCACCTTACATTACACAACTAATAATTTCTCTAAAAATTTCTCAACAAGTAAAATATTTTTCTTTTATTGTGTAACAAGTTTTGGGGACATGCCATACACTACAAGGCATATGCACTACATGACATCATGCCCTAGAGAGATGTCGTCTTATGAAAGGTGATTATTCGAGGATATGCACATATTCAACCCTCAAGTTGTTCACTCACAAAAAGAACATATTCAAGATGAGCTACTAAGATTTAGAATTCACTTTTCTTATTTTTCTTGAACAACCAATCATAGAGTATAATCATTATTAGCGCAACCATTGCACCTCCTTTTGGTGCAAGCGCTAGTTTTATATTAGCAATAATTACTAGTCCCTAATCTCATGTTCCCATACAACTGCTTAAGTGCAATTTCTGCTTAAATTTACGCAGTTAATGTGTTACCACACAAACTTTTAATTAAAAAAAAAAAAAAATTGTAATATTTTCCTATGTTAGTTGAACACCTATTGTATAGGAATTGAAAATAAGCTATAGGAGAAAAGAAGGCTTAAAATAAACAACAACTACTTATTTAAAAACGCTACACATTCTTCATAAAAAAAAAAATCCCCTTTTTCATTGAACTACAATTTTGTATCTCCATTTTATTTATAACAGATAATATTGAAATTTTATTCACAAAATTCATTTAAGAACGGTACTTAAAAAATAGAGAGTAAATTTTACTTTCATGAAACTATTAGTTTCACAAATTATATTAAGAATAGCTGTAGTCTAGATAGTTTAACAGCTACATGAAAACGTGCTATGTGACACTTATTTTAGGGAACAAAATTTAAGGAAAAATTACTAAAAGAACAAGCGAACATATGAGAAGTCTCAGCCAAACGTGGCAAAGAAAACAAAGATATACGTTCTTCCTCTTTTAGGCACACTGATGATCGAAATTCTTATGCTTTTTAGATAAAAAGAAATGAAGAAAACCCTTTTGGGCTGGAAGATATTCTGTATACCGAAAGCGATTGTTGTTTAAAAAAAAAAAAAGGTGTCAATTCAGCCATAAAAGTTTGACGCGGAGGTGAATGGCAAACGTAACCTTAACCAGGGCCCTCTCTACCTATTTTACCATTAATTTACAATCTTTTTTCGAAATTCCTCGTTATGGCGGGTGCTGCAATTTGCATATCTTAAACTACGAGGTATTCTCCGCGTCTTGTTGCCACTACGTATTTACCAGCATTTCATTTTGAAAAATTAAGTACTTTTGTAGAAAAAATGGAGCAATTAATTGAATATGTGCAGATGCCGAGTTTGCGAGCATTCTAATTTTCCTTCTCGTGAATAATGGTGAATAATTAGGGTTTGAATGTTATGTTGTTAGTGCGATGGTTAGGGAATAGTCGCATGCTATGCGTTTGTGAATTCTACGAGCATAAACGCTTTGAATGGAAATTGTTTGTCTGAATTCCTAGGACTTAGTGAGTCCGGCTGCTCAAAAAGTTTTAAGAAATGAAAACATAAATATTTAAAAAAAAAAAAAAAAAAAAAAAAAAAAAAAAAAAAAAAAAAAATAATAATAATAATAATAATAATAAATAAATAAATAAATAAATAAATATATATATATATATGTACTGCAGATGGTATGTAATTGCTTTCCATGTTTCATTGCATACTAATGGAGTGATATGCTCGCATCGAAAGGCCATTATCTTACTGATTATTTTTTCTTGCAACTAATCTTATCTGTCAGCCGAATTTTTGCATAAAGCACCCTATGATACAATGAAGACTTTTAGGAATCGTATATGTTATAGAGATATTATTTACTGTTTTATAACAATCAAACTCAGATGCTTTCCGGTAAATTTCACGTTTTATCAGATTTAATCGATTAATCCATGAAAATGTGCTATATGAACTCGAAAAATAATTACATTTGATTGACCTTATAATTGAAAAGTTGTAGCAGTTATTTTTGCTTAATAAAAATTTACACATTATTGAGGATATGGATGTTTCCTATGACACTTGGGGATATATCAACAAGATGATGATGAGTTTGAATCTCAACATTGAGCTCCTTATAAGCACGAGAGGCATATTCAATTCAAACTAAATTATAACAACTTATTAATTTCCACATTTTCTTATGTCAAGAATTGGTCATGGAGTGATCTGAAATGCTAGTGAAAAGAAACACGCATAGTTTCTATGGGAAGCTCTCTTGCTCAATTTATTTTATTTTCAATTATTAACTGTGTCATTTCGGAGTTAATGGACAATCTCTGAGAATGTCTTAAATCCAGGTGCTTTTCTCTATTTAAAAATAAAATTGTGTAGAAATATTTCGGTTTCAAATTGCTTCCAATTTTTTCAAAATATGAACCTCCCTCATGATTATTTCTGGCTTCCTCAATGCAGAAGGGATATGCAGTTTAATATGAATGCTCCACAAGAGCTGATTATTGTACTTGCTTATGGTGGATTTCTGCACTTTTCTTCCCAATCCTCTTTTTCACGTGAAGTTCCCTAGGGTCCACTTCTTTGAGTTAGGATTATTATATGACAAGGGCAAAGGGATATAAAGATTCAATGTACAGGGAATGAAATCCCTTAAAATGAAATCCACAGCTACAATCTGAACTTTAAAAGGTCACTTATCCTTGCCCTAGCAGAACATGGCTTATAATCCTCCAGCTTGAGTTCTTAGATTGCCCTCCACATTTCCCTCAGGCTGGATCAAGTCACAAATGACACCAGCAATGAGCCTTAATTTAATCTTATACATGCTAGAGGACAGGAAGATCAGCTTGAATAGACGGTGATTTGTTCTCTTGGAAGTAAGTGTGATGTGCCATATTAGGGCTTATCTTAATTAAATGTAATATCCCCTATTTGGACTTATCTTAATTTTCGCCAGTTTTCCTAGAGGAGGCCTGAATTAATGCTTTGATTTAGAGTCTGCAACTGGGTTAGTTATCAATAGATAAATAAAGATATACTTCAACAATGTTCTAAAGAGAATTCTAATCATTATTATAATCTCTAAGGCTTTTTTCAAGAACCCATCCTCATTACGAAGCACCAGGAGAGATCACAAGGCACATCGAGCCTGTCCATCAAGCCCAGGAGCATGGAAAGAACACCTCCCATTCCCACTTGAGGTCACCCCTACTTGAATTGACCTTTATTCTACTTGCACTCTTCGTATGTATGCTCTTCCCTCTATAATGGAGTGACAGATTGGCTGTAAGCTTAAAAGAATCTTCATAAACAACAATTAAGAAGATAAACAGGCAATAAGTAAGAGCAAAAACTGAAACAACAAACACTAGGAATACCCTGGGAGAACTCTTCAAGAATGAAGGGAAAAAATCCAGCCACACAACAAAAGATCATTTTATTGATAATAAAATTGAAGTGTACAATGCCATTTGCTAGATGCGATATATATAACACAAGAGATACTCTTCACACTACAACAGAAGGTCTCTTGAAATATCCAACAATATAACTCTTTATTACAAATACAATTCTTCGAATTTTCACGCCTTAATGCATGACGAATGACACATGTCATTATATTTAATACTACAATTATCATAAATGTCATTTTCAGATGACAATGACTAAACATAATTAACGTTCAAAGAGAGATTTCTATCGCGGCTACAGACTCCAACACTCTCTCTCAGCGAGAGAGAAATCTTTAGCTGAACAGTCACACAAGGTTGGAACCAAAATGTCAATGATAATATCTAAACACATAGATCCTATAAAATTTCATGGAATCACTCAACATGAAAACCCTGGAGGAAACACAAACAGTTTTCGTGTAATTATCATGGAATCCTAAGAGAGCAATTTACTCATTAATAATCATTAAATCACTCAACACGATAGATTTGTAAGAATCCCAATTAAGTCTTTAATCACAAATTCTCTCCACGTGAACTATCATGGAATTGCTCAACATGACATCCAAACTCCCATCGCGGATTCTCTCTATGTGATGTCATCATGGATTCTCTCCACATGATGATCACTCCCAGAGTGGAAGAGTTATCATAGCTGATTCTTACAATGTCATTTATTCACACAAGACTAGAAATAGGCATTTTAACAAAACAAGACTTAGTTCCATTCAAGTCTCAAATTTTACAAATACCACAAGCATCACAAGCATATATGAGAATGAAGGGAATTCCATAAGCACTCCCTCTTAATTATGAAGCCTCCCTCTGAAGCTAAAATATCCCTCTAAATTTCAACATTTCCCTCTTGATTAAAGCAACCTATTGCCTTGTGTGTTGCATCTTGCAACGGTGAGAGATAAAAGATCAATCACTATTTATAATCAACATTCATAAATATTGAAAGGTAACCACTATTTTCAACTATAACATAAGTTCAAAAATCATAGGATACTTATCTCAACAATTTCATGCAATACTTATCTCTGCAACTTGTACCCAGGCCAGAGTTTATGTAGAGTCTACACATATCATCAAGATCAAGCTCGCTCATTAAGAGGATGAAGCTGTAATCCAGAGCCAAAAAATGTATGATTCCATGTGGTCATAGATGGCCACCAAGGATGGGATGCTCAAAACCTGATGCTGATGCAAATAGAAACAATAATCAGTTGTATATGAATATGAAGAGGTTGAGCTTGACAAACAGTTCGAGTATCTAACCCAAATCTTCAATCTTGGCACAAAAAACTCTTTAGAATAACACAATAATATTGAAGAATTCTGCACTCCAAGAATTGATGGCACTAACAGAACTGAAAAGACCATTTTGAATCAAAACCAATACTTTCCAAAACAAATACCAAAACTGCACCTGAAATACTTCTCTTCCCAAAAAACTCTGTTTATAATTTTCTCTCTCCAAATTGAAGTCTCTTGTCCCAAATGAAAAATTTGCACCTGATGGTTCCTCTTAAAAAACTGCTCCTTTTCTAAACTTCGATGAAAGAGTAGTCTTTTGCCTTTACAAAGATGATGGCTTGCACGATCTGAGAGAAATTTAAGGGTGCAGCCATTATTGACTTGTACAAATCGTTGTATCCTTTCCCGATTGCTTGGTTTGCATCAAGAGAATTTATGATAAAGTTGAACTCCGCAGTCTTACATACTGCTTCAAAGAAGAGCAGGTGATCAATGTCACTTAAAGAAATGTCCATCTCTTCCTTTGATGCTGCTATAGCCAAACAAATATCTCTACTTTGTATTGCTAGAGGCTTCCAATCAATGGAGACAACAAACAACAAATTTATCTTTGTCGTGGAAATTGCAGGCTCCAACTCTGACAACCTCCTTGTCCACTCTTCATATGATAAGACTCGATCCATGTGTGAAAAGAAAAATAACACCCAGTATCAGATTTGAGTGTATGTAACTTCCTTGAAGACCACTGACAAATAATGAGAGACATTAAGAATCTTTCATGATTACAAACACTAAGAGAATGCATTGACCACAACAAAATCAAATTATAGACGGATGACCAAGAATAGCCATGAACAGACATCTCCAAAAACCTCAAGACAAGCTGCCGACACAACTATTAGCTTCACAAAATTCAAGACATCATACATAAAATATGCATGTCTCTTTCTCTGTGGAATAGATCAAAGACAAAAGAGGCAAAAGAAGAATACTGTTCAAATATGAAAGATCGAATCTATCAATACTTATAGATTGGTTACAAAATGCACAAACTAATGAACAAAAAAAATTCTTTATTAATGGACGCCATTATAAGATCCCACGTGCTCAAAAAAATTCTAAACATTGTCGATAAAACACAAGGTGAAAAGGAAGCAAATGAATAACATAAAACAACACAAAAAATATTTACAAAATCATATAATTGCTGCATGCACCTACGATGGGATCAATAGAAGAAAATATATCGGCCTAGAGATGACTACAAAGAGATACTTACAGAGATTTGTATGAAATGACTATGCTAAACCAATTGTCTTGTATTTGCATGTAGGCCACCCTTCTTTAGGCATTTTGAACTCGTGATGACATGCCGTGTCTTAACACAATTGTCATGGCCTCTTTCATACTGCCCAAATTTATATCGAAATTCGCTTCTTTCCACCATGATTTGTACGGATGAAGGAGCCATAAGCTCTAAATTCAAAGTTTTTGCAATCATATACCATCCAACACGTCAGTAAAGGCACACAAGAACCCTTGTATGTTGTTCTCAAAACCTAGTGTTGATAAGGTAAGATAAGATAATGATATTAATGTCCAACAAAAGACCATCAAAAGCCAAAATTGAAACAATAAACACCATAAATACCTTGGGAAAATCCTTAGAGAACAAAGGGGAAAAACCCAGCCACACAACAAAAGATCATTTAATTGATAATAAAATTCAACTGTACAATGCCATTTGCTAGATGTGATGTATATTACACAAGAGAGACTCTTCTCGTTATAATGAAAGGTCTCTTGAAATTTCAAACGATATAACTCTCTATTACAAATATAACTCTTTGAATTTTCATGCCTTAGCGCATGATGAATGACGCATGCCATTATATTTAATATTATAATTATCATAAACATCCTTTTCAACTGAAGATGACTATAATGAAATTAATGCCCAGAGATAAAGATTTCTATCACAGCTAAAAACTCTTAATATGAAGCACCATGAGAGATCATACAAGGCACATCGAGCTTGTCCATCAAGCCCAGGAGCATGGAAAGAATAGTTACCATTTGGCCTCCTAACCCCACTCGAAATGACCTATTATCTACTTGCACTCTTTGTATGTACATTCTTCCCTCTATAATGGAGCGACGGATTGGCGATAAGCTCAAAAGAATCTTCATCAACATTAATTATGCATGTATTCCTACTCCATTATTAATTATACAATAGAAGCCATGCTCCATGGAGTTTTGTGGACAGGGATATTTTATGGGACATGAACACGTTTTTGGTATGGGCATATGGTTCAAGGCCAGTTTACAGGGGATGGTAGGGGATAACTATTAAAAAAATAGGAGAAGTTTTATAAATAGAGGAGAGATTTCAAATATGCATATCATAACATTGATAAACCATTCATCGTAGACATTTTAGAAGCTCAACACATAGCAAATTCAAATACTTTCATTTTAAATATATGGTGTACATACTTACAGCAAAAATGTCCAAAGGCTCCAAGTTTCATGCATGAAACAACATGAAACATTGAAATGCAAACAATAGACATACTATTATAAGTCTATAACTAGCACACTAAAGAATAAATAATAACATAACTCCAACTCCATAATCAGCTGTCCATAATAATATCAAATGTAAATACTATGACTAAACTACTAAACAGTAAACTTAGAAGTTCACAATAATATATAACTGTCCATAATAAGTAGATGGTAGGTCTAAGACTCTAAATCGAGTAGATTTGATGCCATAACATACTCTTTCAACTATTGTTCACTCCCTGACTAGTTGCTCCTCTTGCTGCTCTTATCCTTTGTGAATGTGAAAATGAATTTCTTTTTCTTCTTTGTGGTTCTTTTATGCTTAGATTAGGTTTTCATATTGTTAAATATGGTTTGGGCGTCCATGTAGGCCAACCAATCTTTTTCTCAAATTAAAAAATGCCTTATTTTTTAATACTAGTAGTCCAAAAATGGCTTGAGCCATAGGGGACAGCTAGAAGTCCCTGGAATGGGTAGGAAACTTCTATCCATCCCCTAATTGTCCTAGGACTTCTAGCTGTACAACTGTACCCTGCTGCTCTCAAAGTGGTGTTTTAGGGATGGTACGCGAATTGGCGAAAATGGGACGCCTTTGGGGACGAAAAATTCCCATCCTTGTGCCCCTATATCGTCCTTGAGATGGATGCGGGTGGAATTTCACAGGGGATGCATCCTTTTGGAGCATAGACTAGATGCAATAGAATATCTATATACATCCCTACTCCCTATCAAAAGAGAGAAGTTGAGGTGAAAGCCCTTGTTCCACCCTCTGACTTGGTTCGTGGTGGTTACTATCTTGCATATGTGGATTATGTCATGAAAGGTGACGATCTTTCATTGATATATACATTTGGAGGGTTGCTATTGTAAGGTGACAATCTTATCAATAGCTTGACCTGTTATTATGATAGACTACATCAAGTTGCTGTCTCAGAGTGCTGGTAGTCATGATAACGAATGTACCATGACCAAACTGCATTAACCTGCTGTCTTAGAGTGCTGAAGATCATGATACTTGTCATGATAGAGATCATGACATGTTGATTACTAGTTATCTGATTGACTTCATGAAGTTGTTGTCCCTGAGTGTCGAAAATCAGATAACTCATATCCTACTAGGATATAACATATGCTTTTGGTAGGCATCAAGGATTTGATGCCAATGCACATACCAAAAGAATATAAGTATGGTGAACACCATATGATTAATAATTCTTGTTGAAACATTCTTCGGATTATATTGAAAGATAACATCTAAGTTGATGGATATATGTTGATATCCTTAAATATGCTATTCCAAGAATATCATACTTAGATGATCTCTCTTCATATACTCGAGAGCATAATGTGTTCTATAACAGTCCTCCCTAGCTAAGAGGGAGTGTTAAGTTTGTAGCTTCAGTCGGATTGATTCAATCATGAGATACATTGTTGATAGTAACTCATCATTTAGATAAATATTCTTATATATATATATATATATATATATATATATATATGGTTATTTGTTTTATTAATATATTAACTAATGATGGCTAACTATAGAGACATGTCTCTTTATGAGACATTTCCCCTCTCATATTTATGAGTCTTCAAATCTGCATTTGGAACACACCAATAAATTATGAGTGTTATTACATTTGTAGAAGCGATCCTTGTCATTCAAAAACATCTCCTTTTAATAGATGGAGTAATGTCTTTTGGTTTTGGTGAGCTTGCAACGTTCAACTGCGATTGGATGTTTGTTTTGTGTAAGGACTACTCTAATGCCTTCTCTGAATGCATCACTCTCCTATTCGAAAGGAAACATAAAATTGAGAGTGGCTAGGATAGGGCATTGGCTTATTACCTTTTTTAGTTTCTCGTAAGCTTGTTGAGTCACTTCATTCCACACGAAAGCTAGCTTTTTGTATAAGTCTGTGAGTGGTGCAACTTGTTTAGAAAATCCCTTTACAAAATTGTCTGTAGTAACTAAATGATCTAACAAAGCCTTTTAGATGCATTTTCGGTTCTTGGGAGCGGCCATTCCTTAGTGGCTATAATGCTCTCCTCGTTCATGTCCACTCCTTGCACATTGATCTCGTGACCAAGATAAAGGATTACTTCGAACCCATATTCACATTTGAATGATTCAGTATATTGTAATCCTTGTTCCAAGATGCTAAGAACTTCCTTGATATGTTTAAGATGTCCTTCCTATGTTTTTCCGTAAATAAGGATTGAAATGTTGTGGGTGCGTTGGTCAAGCCAAAGGGTAGAACCAAAAATGCAATGTGTTCATAGTAACCCCTAAAAGTTGTCTTGGGAATATCTTCCTTTGTCATTCTTATTTGATGGCACTTGCATCGTAGATCAATCTTGAAGAAATATTTTACTCTGTGTAGCCCATGAATTAATTCATCAATTCTTTGGTTGGGTTATGAATTATTTATTTATTTTTTGTTTAAGGTCCTATAATCTACACACATCCTCACAATGCCATTGCTTTTTTTAACTAACACACAAAGGATGCAAAAGGGTTGGAACTAGGTTGAATATTGCCTATTTCCAGAAGTTCTTTGATTGTTATCCCAATTTCCTCCTTGAACTTCCAAGGGTGCCTGTAGTGGGTAAAGATCACTGGTTTAGTCCCTTATAATTCACTTGTATGTTCAAATGATCTCTTTGGGGGTAGTCTTGGGGGAATACCACCAAATATCTTGTTATGTTTATTTAACACGGGTTGTATATCAATGTTAATTGCCTTGCTTTGGGTGGAAGTCTTGTCAAGATTCATACATTGTGTAGCCCACTCTCCTTGCCTGTGTCTAAAGTTCCTCTCGACCCTTTTGGATGAGACTACTTTTTGGGACCTATTGGGTAACTCTCTCAAAGTGACTTCTTGTCCATTATGTTGGAAATAGATCTCATTAGGCATTTCCAACATAATGGACCTAATGACTTCTTGGGTAACTCTCTCAAATGTCTAATGTTATGATAGAGAAATCCTCTTTCATTAGGCATTTCCCTAGGGTGATTTCTAGTTGGGGAATCATCTTGGTACATTCATCCATAACTCTGTTAGCTAGTTTATTGTAAAAAAGCTTAATGTTCTTAGTCTCCAATTTCAATTTTGCAGCCAGATATTTGTTGATAAAGTGGTGGGATGCCCCATTATCTATGAGGGTGATTACCCTTTGGCCCTTGAGAGTGCTCGTGATTGGAATGGTTGATGTTTGGAGGCTTGAGAGATGGATGCCAAGGTTCTATACTCTTCTTGTTCTTCACCCTATCTTCTTTTGCTAGGGTTTTATTCCATCCTTTCCACACTTCTCTTGATAATGCTTCCATATTGAATGCTTGACTTTCCTTTCCACACCTGTGTCATGGTCTCCATTTTTCCTTGCATTTAAAGCACAAATTCTAGTCTTCTCGTTGTCTCTTACAAACATGTCTTGATTCCCTTTTTTCTTCGTACTTCAAATATAATCCTTTTTCCTAAGACCCTTTCCTTTCTTTATAAGGTACGGAGGGTTTTTAACCTTAGTTTTTATTAAAAGATTTAGGAGGTTGGCTGTTTCTATGGTACTTGTTCTTTGTAGATGTGATGTCTACATTTAGTTTTTTTCAATAACATCTTTAATTGATGTAGGCTTGACGGCACATACCAAGCCTTGGGTAGAGTTTTTTAATTGTTGGACAAATAGGTAGGCCAATTTTCTTTGAGATACTCGTGGTACCATCACAAAAAGTCTTTGGAACTTAGTGACATACTCTTTCATGGAACTTTGTTGCCTTAGTAGTGTATATTCCCCAAAGTAGTATTTGGCATGTTTTTGGTCAAATCTTCAGACAAGTTCTTGGGTGAGCTCATTGTAGATTGTTATGTGTTGGTGGTCTTGGATAAAAGGCCACGATGTTTAAACAGGTGTGTCTATTGTCTCAGATGGATGGGAAGATTGCAAACTTCGTCATTTGATAAATGTTATTATTGTGTCTCCCAAAAGGGCCATGTTTTTGAAGACGGTTGATTGTGAGGAGCAAGTAAAAGATGATAAATTTATTGCTCTATTTCTCATTTATTCCATAGAGGCAGTGGGTAATGATAATGTTGTCCAAGTTTTTACGGACATTGTAAAAGTTTGTAGGGCTGCGGGTCCATTGGTAGAAGCTAGATATGGTCACATTTTTTGGACACCATGCACCGTCCATTCCCTCAATTTGGTGATGCAAGCCATTGGCACCTAAATAGATTGGGTGAAGCAAATATATGAAGAGGGTGAGGAGATTCAAATATTTGTGACAAACCACCACATGTCACAAGCAATTTTCAGAACTTTCTCCAAATTGGAATTATTGAAGGTAAATTTTAAAATTTAATTTATTTAGTTTCATTTATGAAATATCATTTTATGTTATGTTTTACGTAATTAAATGTGTTACTAACTTACTATTAACATGTTTTTAGGTGGCTGAAGTACGCTTTGCATCACACACATTTGTCCTTAGATGACTTGTGAGGGTAAAATAAGCATTGTCACAAGTGGTGATTGGCATCACACACAATTGTCCTTAGACGACTTATCAGGGTAAATGAAGCATTGTCACAAGTGGTGATTGGCAACAAATGGGGCATTTGGAAACAATCCAATACAACAAGAGCCCAAAGGTTAATAAGGCAATGATATGGATGATGATTGGTTGGCTTGGGTGGATTATCTATCAGAATTCGCTGGCATATTGTATTTGTGCTTAGGTTTGCCAACACAAATCAGCCATGCTTGGGGGGACAACTGTGATGCCATGGACAACATGTTGGAGAAAGTCAAATTGGTAAGTTATAATACAATTCTCTATCTTAGTTTATTATTATTAAGAGATAGCTAAAGTTAAAAAGTTTTCATTTACATAACTTCAATCAAGGTAACTTACATGAACATCGTTTGTTATTCATATCCTAGATCATTCAAAGGAAAGAGAATCACCTTGCAGACGCCTTATACAAAAAGGTGTAAGAAATTGTTCTTCAGTGCTAGAATAAGATGACTACACCTTTGCATCTCCTAACTTATGCTCTCTCCCCTTGGTATTATAGCTCAGGGGTACTTTCTATTTTGGGTAGGGACCTTATAGAGATGTTGACGTTGCTTGTAGGCATAAGAGGGCATTCATTAGGATCTTCAACGATCTAGAGGTGGGGGCAAATGTTAGGACAAAGTTTGGATCATCTTAGGAAAAGATGCAGATCCTATTGCCGTGAATGATCAAAGCATAATGGATGGTATTACATGGTGGTACCTCCATGGCAAGATTATGTGTATCTCTTGCCTCTTGCTATAAAGGTCCTATCACAAGTAAGTTTTTAATTTTAATTTTAAAAGTATTTTATATATTTTTTGGCCTCTTGCAATGTATATTTTAACACTTAATTTTGTTTGTTTTCTCTCTAGGGTGCTAGCTCTTCTGCCGTTGAGTGGAATTGGAGTATATAAATTTTTATCCACTCCCTGAAGTGTAACCAATTGGGCTCCAAAAAAGTAGAAAACTTGGTGTTTATTCACAATAACTTGTGCATCCTATCTTATAAGGATCCAAAATACAAGAAGGGGCAAAGAAGCTTTGGGATGTGGCATCCAATTTTTTTACTTGGATATGACGATTTAGGATCTTGCTAGAGCCACATTGTTTGATTTAGATGATGAGAAGGATGACACAATACCCTCTACTGCTAGTGGAATTGGTTTTGGTTCAAATAATGATGAGGATCTATTGCTTGTAGCCATTGAAGACCCCAATGATCAACATTCTTTAGATAATCCAATTGATGATTGAGAACATTTTCATGGTTATTGAATCATGTTTCAACCATTGTTGAAATATAAGTCTACGTATTTTTATGAATTGAAGTGATGATTTTCTTTTGAATCATAATGTTTACCTTTGACACTTGGCATTGATGAATGTTCAAGCATCGTAGATTCATAGTATGAAATAATTTAGTCTTAGAATTATGTATATTTCTTGTGTTTTTAAGAATATATAAGGCATATATATATTCACGAAACCTTACGAATCATAATGGGATTTTTTTTCCATGAATCCACGAATTCTCGAACCCAAATTTGTCCCTGAACCCAAATCGACAACTTAGGTGGATGCCTAACTAAAACAATGAGAGGGGATAAAAAAGAGTATAAGCAGACCGTGGGAGCAACTTAGACTTTTGACTTGTTGAAAATAAAATTTATAGAACTACTTGTTTTGACACTTCTGAATTTTAATAAGGTATTTCAAGTAGACAATGATGCTAGTGGCAATGCTATTGGAGCTGTTTTTGAGTCATAAAGATAAACCCATTGCTTATTTTAGCAAGAAGTTGAATGATGCCAAAAGAAAATATTTTGCTTATGGTCAAGAGTTCTATGCTATAGTCTAGACATTGAAGAAATGAAGACATTATCTTTTTCCTAAAGAGTTTGTTTTGTTTATTAATCATCAAGCTTACAATATCTGAGTAGCCAAGGAAAATTGAATCAAAGGTATTTAAAATGGGTTGAGTTTTTGTGGAGTTACACTTATGTTTTAAAGCACGAGTGAAATGTCTGATAGGGTTGCAGATGCCTTGAGGAAGAGGCAAAATTTGTTGATAGAGATGAAGATCAAAGTTGTTGGTCTCTAGGAACTTAAGAGTTTGTACCCGAGGATATTGATTT
Source organism: Cupressus sempervirens (assembly GCA_028749045.1). Lineage (NCBI taxonomy): Eukaryota > Viridiplantae > Streptophyta > Pinopsida > Cupressales > Cupressaceae > Cupressus > Cupressus sempervirens. The sequence goes on from CM053785.1 coordinate 851,078,583, forward strand.
TGGCAAAGCTTGAAGAACTTGCACATAACCTATATAAGATTAGTTGGTTGGATTTTATAATCCAAGATGTTATGTTATTCAAAGATAACCTATTGTGCATTCTCGAAGAGTTCCATGGGAGAGAACCCAATCAAAGAGAAGTATAATGGAAGATTGGGTGGACACTTTGGGAATTGTTGCTCTAGTTGGTGAGCATTATTATTGGCCACAACAACAAGAAGATGTTATGATTGTGCAAAGTTGTAGAATATGCTAGATAGCAAAAGGAACAAAGCAAAATATAGGGTTATATCAGCCATTACTTGTACCGTACTAGAGAGGTTATGGGAGGATATTAGGCCAAACTTTGTTCTTTGTTTACCAAGGACTGAAAGAGGACATAATTTCATTGTTGTAGTGGTAATAGGTGTAAAGTTTTATAGACCTTGTTTGGTGGAGACTAAGTAATGTATATCTGATTAATTTCTTTCCTATGACAGACCTGATAGATGTAGAATGATAGCTTGAATACTGAGTCTGATGCTATCTGAAACTTGTTTTCAATTTTTAGTTTGAGATCTATATGCCAGTGTTATTGATATGATTTGTAGATGAGAAATGAATTTGCTATATATATACATTGAAACATGATAAAGTAGGGGCATGACCCTACGTGTTCATGCCTCAATGTATACAGTACTAATTTGCATTTGTTCATAACTAATCCTTAACAGATGCTAATAACACCCGATGATAAACCCTTAACAATAATAACGTTTATTTAAGGAACTCTCGATTATCCAATTGGTGTGAGTAATTACAGTGCAGATCATCTGAATATGATCAGCGAGAGTAATAAACTCGATAACAGTCGGTGTAACAATATACTAATACACCTGATAAAATTGGGATTACATGAGGCATCAAAACTTAGAGTTAATCATGTCAAATGATTTCAATCATGTCATTCGCTCTGAAGATCATTTGACATAGATAGAATAACATTTACATATATATGCTTAAGTTTTTGCATTCAAAATGACAGGTGTATTATATATATATATACATTGTCAAAACTTATGAAACAACAAGTTTTTCAACACACTAAAATGCTAACATTGTTAACACTCCCTCTTTAGCAATGAGTGTTTGAAACGTCTTCATACAATTAAGTGTGACTCAATTATGTCTGATAGAATATGGTGTCCGACAAAATCCGACCTAATAACCATAACAAATGATTTTCATGATGTCCGACGAAATCCAGCCTAATAACAATGACACTAATAACCTTCAACACTTTTGGTGTTGGAAGGTTGGTCATCTATTGATAAGATCATCACCTTACAATAGAGACCTTTAAACACATATGAAAGATCGTCACCTTTCATTCAACAAGTTTGCAAACAATTTAATTTAATATAATATTCATGAGTAAATTTACAAAAAATGTAATTACAAATTTGTCATACCAAGTTTAGTTCTAAAATACTCTATTTTCACTCTTGCAAGAGGTTTAGTGAAAATATCAGCATTTTGATCATTTGTGTTAACATAGATCAGCTTGATCACATTCATGTCAACCATGTCTTTGATATAGTGGTAAGGAGTCTCAATGTGCTTTGACCGATTGTGGAACACTGGATTTGTAGAAAGTTTGATGCAGCTCTAATTGTCACAATGAATCACAGTGGAATCTAACTTCTTTCCAAATAATCCAAATAATAGCTTCCTTAACCAAACTGCTTCACATGCTCCCACGGAGGCTGCCATATATTCTGCTTTAGTAGAACTCAAGGCAACTGTAGGTTGTTTTCTACTGAACCATGATATCATTGCTGATCCAAGACAGAAGCAACATCTGGTGGTGCTCTTACAGGTTATGAAACAACCGGCCCAATTAGAATCAGTATAGCCTTCAAGTTTGATTTCAACATTTCTGTACTTTACTCCGAGACCAACAGTGCAGCGTAGATATCTCAAAACATGTTTTGCAGCCATTAGGTATATTTTCTTAGGCTCACACATAAAGTGACTTAGTACATTTGTGGAATAGCAGATATCAGGCCTAGTGTTTACCAAAAAAATGAGAGATCCAATGATTTGTCTGTAAAGGGTAGGATCAATAGATTCTGAATTTGTTGCTTCCTCTTTTAGCTTGTGTAGATTAGTTTCCATTGGAATTGCAAGTGACTTACTATCCCTCATCCCAAATCATTTCAGAATATCCTGAGTATATTTTCCTTGATTTAAGAATATGTAATCTTCCTTTTGACATGCTTCTAGACTGGATGTGGTAAACCTAGGTCTTTTGTGTCAAACTCAGCAGCAAGATCTTGTTTGCATTTAGCAAAAAGATGATCTTCACTTGTTATTAAGAGATCATCAACATAAAAGACCAATATGATCATATCTCCATTAGAAATTTTAAAATAGATTTTAGGATCAGCTTCATTTTTAGAGTATCCTAATTTAGTGAGATAGCTGTCAATTCTTTCATACCAAGCTCGAGGTGCTTGTTTAAAGCCATACAGAGCTTTCTTTAGTTTACATACATATAGGTTTTTATTTTCTATCACAAAACCTTTGGGGTTTTCAATATAAACTTCTTCATTTATAACCCCATTTAAGAATGCAGTTTTCACATCTATTTGATGCACCTTCCATCCTTGTGCTGTTGCTATTGCAATAATTGCCCTGACCGAAGTGAAATGAGCAACCAGGCAAAAGTTTCTTCGTACAATCAATACCAGCCTTCTGGGGAAACCCTTGAGCAACAAACCTTGCTTTATGCTTCTTAATACTGCCATTTGCTGCATATTTGATTTTATATAGCCACTTGGAAGAAACAACTGATTTGTCTTTTGGTATAGGTACAATATCCCAGACATCATTTTGTAGTATTGATTGATATTCTTCAACCATAGCATCTTTCCATGCTTGACAAGTCAGAGCTCAGTTACTAATGTAGTATAACAAGATTTGTTTCTAGCTTTATTGCTTTCCTTGGATATTTCATCTGGTTCAGTATCATTTTCTTCAATCATTTTTCTTGCCCATAATGGCCTTTTCTTGATATTGGAGATGTCTCTATTTCCTATCTCTAGTAATAGTTCATTTTCTTTTGATATGTTCTCCCTCTGAATTTCAGTTTGTGGATTTTCATCTAAGTCTATAATGGGCTCATCATTTGTGCTTGTAGATAGTTTTAAGGTAATGTTCTCCTCGAATATGACATCTCTGCTCACTTCCACTGATCTTTGTCCAGGAACATAAATTCTGTATCCTTTCGAGTTTTCACTATGCCCAACAAATATTCCTTTCTTTCTGGATGGTTCTAACTTAGTTCTTCTTTCTTTAGGTATATGTATATACACAGGACAACCAAAATCCTGAGGTGACTTAAGTTAGATTTATTTCCTGTAAAGATTTCTTTAGGTGTTATATTTTCTAGAATGGAGTGTGGACATTTGTTTTGTACGTATACAATAGTATTTGTGGCTTCTGCCAGAATGAGAAGTGTAGGTTTTGGTCATGGAGCATAGCTTTTGCTGCTTCAACAATAGTTTTATTTTTTCTTTCTGCTATCCCATTTTGTTGAGGATTATAAGGTATTGTATACTCCCTCTTAATCCCAACAATTGTACAAAAACTTTGAAATTTTCAGAAGTATATTCTCCCCCATTGTTAGATCTTATAGTTTTAGTTTTCTTTGACACTTGATTTTCCACCAATTCTTTGAATTTTGATAACACCTCATTTGATTCTTTAACTTTTAGAAAGAAAATCCAAGTCTTCCTAGAGTAATCATCAATGAATGTTATGTAATAGGAGTAACCTCCTAGAGAGAGGGTTGGCATGAGCCCACAAAAATTAGAGTGAATTAGTTCCAGGAATGAATTAGACTTATGTTCACTAGGAGGGAAAGGTTTTTTAATGTTCTTTCCTAGAGCACATCCTTTATATATACTTGTGTGTTTTGAGCTTAGACTCGGTGTTCCAGAGGTTATTTTCTCTACATTTGGAAGTGAACTAAATCCAATATGTCCAAGTCTTCTATGCCATACTTCATTTGAATTTGTCACTTCGAGATTAAGAGCCTGCTTTTGGATTTTGCATAGTTTATATAAGGTCCCATCTCTGGTTCCCATGGTAATGGCATTTTTTAGATTTGAGTTTTAGGCCAATACAAAACTTTGTCTTCATTGAAGGTGACTTGGAATCCTTCATCAGGTAGTCCAAAAATTGAAATTAGGTTTCTTTTTATGCCTCATACAAATAGAACAGTTTTTAATTTAGTGTAACTCCAATCCTTAGTTGTATAGAACAGGTCCCAATACCTTTGACTGGATGAGTGGAGTTGTCTCCAATAGTGACTCCTTCAGATCTGTAATTTTCAAGTGTCTCAAATTTTTCTTTGAATCCTGTTATATGTTGGGAAACACCACTATCTATTATCCACACACTTTCATTTGAGTTTATCTCATTTGATAAAGCAGTGTAGAATAATAGATTTTCATCTTTCTTACTTTCGGCTATTGAGGCTAAGATTCTTTCCCTTTTAGAACATTTGCTGAAGATATGTCTGAATTTCTCACACTTATAACATTTAACTTTAGAATTTTTTTTTTTAATAATTTGATTCTCTTTCTTTTTGTCATATTTCTTTCCTTTAAATTTCCTCTTTTTCCCTTTGTAATTTGAATCTGAAAAAAGGGCTTGATTTTCTCCCGCTTGATTTGATATAATCCCTCTAGAGATTAGCCTTGATTCTTTTGATGTGCAATCATTCTTCAGTTGATCAAAAAGACGTATAGTAGGTTTGCTGATTATTTGGATGAATGCTTCCCATGATAAGGGCAATCCTCTAAGTGCCATTGTCGATAGTTCTTGATCTTCTATTTTGCTTCCAATAGCATTTAGATGACTTTTAATTTCAAAAATCTTTCCAAAATATGATGAGATTGTATCCCCTTTACTCATTTTAGTATTCATTAGTTGTTTTTCAGTGTAATCATTCTACCCAAGTTGTTAATCTCAAACGTATCCTTAATTGTTTTGAATACTTCAAATGCTTTCTTTAAATCTGATATAGATGGAAGGATATGATCTTTTATAGAATCCACAATGATCTTCTTGGCTTTATTATTTCGTCTTTTCAATAAAAGATTCAAGTTCTAATTCTTCAAGAATTGTAGTAATTCAAATTTTCCAAGAAATTTCCAAGAAAAGAAATTCACTGCTCCTTCGAGTCTGTCCTCTACTCTTACATTATTTGACATATTGTCCTTTTTATTTTAAAATCAGAATGAGAGTCTCTCTACCAATTAGGTTTTGATACCATGTAAAGTTTTATAGACCTTGTTTGGTGGAGACTAAGTAATGTATATCTGATTAATATCCTTCCTATGACAGACATGATAGATGTAGAATGATAGTTTGAATTCTGAGTCTGATGTTATCTAAAACTTGTTTTCAATTTTCAGTCTGAGATCTATATGCCAGTGTTATTGATATGATTTGCAGATGAGAAATGAATCTGGTATATATATACATTGAAACATGATCAAGTAGGGGCATGACCCTACGTGGTCACGCCTCAATGTATACGATACTAATTTGCATTTGTTTATAACTAATCCTTAACAGATGCTAATAACACTAGATGATAAACCCTTAACAATAATAATGTTTTCCTGATTATCCAATCGGCGTGAGTAATTACAATGCAGATCATCTGAATATAATCGGTGAGAGTAATACATCCGATAACAATCGGTCTAACAGTATACTTAATACATCCGATACAATCGGGATTACATGAGGCATCAAAACTTAGAGTTAATCATGTCATTTGATCTGAAGATCGTTTGACATAGATAGAATAACATTTACATATATATAGTTATGTTTTTGCATTTAGAATGACAGGTGTATTTTATATATATATATACACTGTCAACACTTATGAAACAACAGGCAACACACTGAATGCTAACATCCTTAACAATAGGTTCTCTAAAAGTTTTAGATTGGGACACTTAGTTTGCTGAGTACTTTTGGAGGACATTATAGAAAAATCTAAAAATAGATTTGAAGTTTAGTTCAACGCATCATCCACAAACTGTTGGGTAGACAAAAGTGGTGAATAGTAGTTTGGGGAATTGGTTGAGATGCAAGTAGTAAGTAGGAGCACTAGTAAATCACCATTCTATAGTACGTATGGAAGTAGTCCTAGAAATGCTTCATAATTAAGGAAGTTGGACAAAGGAGAAAAGAGTAGCGTTGAAGCTAGAGACTTTGCAAAACATCTAAAGAATTTGTATGAAGAGGTGTGAAAGCATATTAACAAAATGAATCTTCAACATAAGGCTAAGACAGATCAGAAAAGGAGATGTAAGAAATTTCATATTGGATAGAAAGACACGGTTCATTTGAAAAATGAGAGATTTCTATCGAGAATTTATAATAAGTTAAGATGAAGAATTTTGGACCATGCAAAATCTTAAAGAAGCATGAATCATGAATCATGAAATGCTTATGAAGTACAATTGCCTAGTATTCTCAATATTTCACATGTGTATAATATTTTAGATTTGACAAAGTATCAAGAAGGAAGTATTGATGATGAAATAGTTGAAGCACAGTGGAATATCCCAACACCTACTTCAGCTACAAAAGAGGTAAAGGATATCTTGGATAGGTATGTTCGTAGATGCACATGAAACAAACAATATGAAGAGTACTTGGTCAAATGGAAAGGATGACCTGTTGAAGAATTATCATGGCTATCAAAAGCAAAAGTTGACCACTTTGGTTTCGCTCAGCACCTGAGATGTGACAAGCTCACTTCTTACCCTAGGGGTCTGATTTAGTGTAATGTCCCCTTTCTAGCATTCATAGCATGATGTATCGTTAGCATATTTCCCCATGGTCCCATAGGCTAACCAGAATATCAAAGGGACTTAGAGGCCATTTGACCTAGATAGTTTTAGTTGCAGGTGTCTTTGAGGGGTTTTGAGGTAGTTTTGGGCATACTTACTATTTATAGTAAGTCATTCTGGATATGATTGGACATCCTATGGCAGCAACATGTTGATGGTAAATGTTTAAAATCGACAAAAAGATTCATTTATTATTGATATGATTTATTTTGCATTAATAAAGCCATTTTATAAAGTTAAATTTAAATATTTAACTTTGTTAATGCTTAGATTATAGTTCGTGGGAAATATTTAAATAAAAGAGTCCCCTTTATTTTATTATACATTGGAGACATAAGTTACATAAAGGGAGTTATGTTTTATCCCACATTGACAAAACAAAGGCATTGGTTTTGTGAGAACATTATAAAAGAGGTGGAAGAGCTTCCATTGAGGCATGTTTTGGTTGATTGAAGAAATTACTTGTTTAGTTTGGAGATAATCTTATTGGGGCTTTGAGGACAAAATCCCTCTCAGCTATCAATCTCTACGCTGTTGCAATATACAGTTTGGGGGTTTATTTGGTGCTTGCAAATCAAAAGACTAATATGCAAAGTGAATGGTGAATAGTGAATCGCTACAGTGCGTGAACAGTAATCCGCTATGGTGCATGAACAGTAATCCGCTACAGTAGCGTGAACAATGAGTTGCTACAGTGACATGATCATCCCTAGCAGCAGCTGAGAGCAACCATACAAATCTGCAATGCAATGACCGGGATACCATATAGTGCTGGAGGTGCAAAGACAAGGTTCAGATATGTTATTGTATTCTTGAATATCTTTATTATGCTGGAGCAGAAAATTGGTATGCAAACAATGTGTTATTCTTACTTATTTTTGGAATCGAACTAGACATTGGTTGTTAATGACTTATTTCAGAACTGCTGGTGCGTTGAATGATAGTTACATCTGCTGTTAGCTTCAATTTATTCAGTAATAAAATAAGTTTGTATACTCTGGATCCTACATTATTATATACACTCATATCCTATCTTAGTAACAATAAACAAACATATACATTTGCAAACTGAGAACAAATCAGTAATCAGCTTGTTAGTAAATTGTTTGACAAAATTACAGTTAGTGAAAGTTGTCTAATCAATATAACACCCTTTTAGTTGCAGGATTGGACATCCCTTACTACCAAAGTACTATGCTGATTTTCATTAAATGTCAATCCGGGAGCGTGAACTTGAGATGATGTTTGCAAAGTATATGCTCTAGTTTTCACTAAAAGTCACTACTACTTTGAATGCAATAACCATTAAGGAAATCTAGTTTATCCAAAGCACAGACAACTATCAAATACTTGGAAGGAAATTCTAATTATTTAGCCATACATCTATGCACCTACTGCTGCAGGAACAGTGACTGGTTCTGTTTCCAGTGGCTGCAGGAACAGCAGTTCTAACTTTAACTTAGAAAACTGAGTCTAACTCCTACTTACTAAAGAAAACTCCACCTTCCGCGTGGGCCCCCACGGAAGAATGAAGGAAAGACAAACTCAGATAAAAGTGTAGAAACTCAGCAACGGCATATATTCATCTAGTATGCAGTATTACAATAACTTGGAAAAACAATAAGATGTCTATCAACTCTGTCTGTCTACTCACTACTTAGCCTTATAGATACAAACGTTTATAGGAAAGAACACCAAACTCCTAAAACTACGACTTCCTCATGAAGGAAAGTCAGTTACAATTTAAGACTGCATACATGCAATTTAAAAGACATTAATTATCCCTTAAATTTCTCACAAATATAGATCATAGCAAATGCTAGATTTGCTCTTTTATCTGTCTTCAAACAGCTTCCAGGAATCCAGGTATCATGCGTTGTATGTTTAACTGATTGCTTTGATGCTTACTTCCTTGCTCAGCCGCTTTATCAGGTCCCACTTTGCTATTCATTAAAACAGGTCCCTTCTGACTTTGCCGCCAAGTCTTCTAGCTGCAACGGTGTCATAACGCTTCTCCTTAATGTCATCAATGCCTTAGCGCTATTCCTTCGTAGTTTGTTTAACTCCCGCTCAGCTTGTATCCTGCGATCAACATTTAATACACACAAGACTTCCCGCAAACATTTATTTTCATTTATGAGTTTATAAAGAAAAGGCATTAATTATTCAACTAACAGTTTTTGCAATCTCTTCAGCTGCAGGAAGATCTACCCATATCAAACATTCATGAAGAAAGATTTTTACCAGAAAATGAACCCCTTTTTAAATATAATTCCGATTATTTTATGCCCTATGTCCATACTTTATACATCAAAAGTTCAAAACATTTATACTAAAGGATGATAAAGTTCAGTATGTTATAGACAAATGTTCACAAAAAGGGCTAATAAAACTTCTATTTCTTCATGTCATCAAAAGTCACTGAAATTGGTCTAGAATACGGGGGTTACTTTACATTCAGGAGCATCCAAGGTGCAAGAACAATCTTGCATCACCCAAAAAGAAATGTTTTTCATTACGGGAAAAAAGGTTTCAAGGGGATTTTAAACCCTATTTACAGAAGATTCTTGCATATAATTAGATATAACAAATAAGCACCAAAGACTAAACCAAGACAAAATAGGCTGCAATAGAGAACACAGAGAAAACGTTAGCCTAGCACTAACAAAAAACACAAAAGACAACAAGAAAACCAGAAACCAGAGAAGAAGATCACCAAGCTAGGTCTTTAAGGGTTTGCCACCTCTACTTCTAGTTGGCTTTTGTCCAGAGTGGCTTTCTTCAGTTCCCGTAGGTCAAGCGAGGGGTTCTGGGCCTTATCTAAATTTGTCCAAGTTCTCTTACTAGTCCCTGACTTCCTCTGGCTTTTTCATTTTCAGCATCTAGTTCCACAACCACCTTCTCTTGTTGAATTTTGTCCAAGTTATCCACCATAATCTTTATTGATTCAGTAGTATTCTTTATGATTCTGTGGCTATGGTTCATGATTGTTTGGAGGGAAGTTTGAATGCTTTTAACATCTTCAACCTTAGAAAGCCTCTCCCCATAAACTTCCTCCAACTTCTCAGTAGCTTCTAAGGTTTTATTGAGACGGTCCACAACTGATTTCTTTTCAATCTCTGTCTACTGAACAGAGCTTGCTTGCTGACTAGTAGCTTTAAGATCCTCCCTAGCGTTCTTGCCTGGTACAGAGGACTCCATCACCTCCATCTTACTGTTCATGACTCTCTGTTTCACTTGCAACTCCTTTAGCTCATGAAAATCCTACTTGAACATACTAAAAGAATCAACTGCATTAACTCTAGCCATCCTAAGAACAGCAGACAACTGCTCGTGATCCACACCAAAGAAACCAACATTAAGGTTTTGGGGGACTTAGCACCAGCCTCACCTACATCCCCCGAAGGATGCTTGCTAGAAACAGGAGATGGCGCATAGGATGATAATATCCATGATTAGGAAGGGAAATGTTTGTTTTGTAGTTTTCTTTAGTTTTCGGGGAACCCATTTTTGCAGATGCATTATATGATGTATAGAAGCTTAAATAGCGAAATCCTGTCACATGCTATTTTCGGGACGTTTTTCCATTTGGGGTCATGTTTTCAGGACTTTTCCGTTGTATTTGTGTGGATACGAAAATTGGTCCTAAGGAGTGTAATTGAAAAACTAAAAGATTGGTGAAAGAATCCCCTCAAGATCCTAAGTGTTTTGAAAGATACTAATGTTTTTGTCCAGAAAAATTTCTCCAATGAAGCTTAAAACTCAAATTTGAAGACCTTAGTGGCCCTATAAAGGTTCAAAATCCCTACACATAGATCTTTAAATGTATGTTTTGTTGTACATCTCTTCATGAGCTTTACAATGCTATATTATATAAGCAAATGAAATGCCCAAGTCAAAAGTTATGTCTTCCAAAAGTGCCATCAAGACTCAAGGTTCGATACAAAGATGAAGAGAGAAAAATCATTTAGGTAGGAAATTGAACTAATGATCTATCACTTTCTAGAATATTATAAGGCAGTTATTGGTGCTACATATACAGGGATTAAAGAGGGTTTCGAGACTCAGTTCCAGAAGTGTAGGTTGTGGCTCTCTTTTGCAGATTATTGTAATAAGGAGGTCCATACTTGTGGCAAGTTATTTTTCCAGAATGTTGTAATGACAATTTGTTTCATTGAAGCTGTTTCTGTTCTTGCAATTTTTTATTTATTTATCTATTATGTTGTGTGTGTTTGGTTTAACAAGGGGAATACCTTTCATCAGTTTGTAAGAGAGGCAACTTCTCCTGAATGGACCATGACTGTTGGCATTAATTACTGGTCTTGATTGCTTGTCTCAATTAGGTGGCTGTTCTTAACCATGACTGTATTTTACATTGTAACTAGTAATATTCTCAATACATAATTGATTGCTTATTGTTGCTGGGGGAAAGCACTCTTATTTTCAATATCCATAGCCTGTAGTAGAAAATGAACCTGTTACTGCCATCATCACCATCGCTGGAGGAAAGAGAACATATTTCTGGAGGGATAGATATATCATTTTATTGATTTACTTATTTGGTTTTACTTTAGGTTATGGTGTGCAAATGGCAGTAAATGGGCTATTTCGATCTTGAACATGGCATCTGAAGTTGGGTAGATCCACTTCACCTCATCATATGATGATGATCCTTTAAACTCTTAATTTTGAACTTTGTGGCTTCCCTTTAATTTGTCACACTTATCTTTATAATTAAATCTTGAGGTAAAGAAATGGATGTTTTACAAAATCTGGCCAGTTTTTCAATGTCCCTGGCTTTAGTTCAGTTGCATCACGAGATTGTCGATGATTGCTCATGAGTTTGATTCTTCTGGGAGGCCTTTGCTATATGCATTGATAGTGCACTGTAGAGTTTCTTCAATAACCATGCATTAAAAAATGTTTCTAAGGGTAGGCTTAGCCAATTGAATTAGCATCATGCTATGGATTTCATTTGCAATATAGTCAATATGCATGCCCTTTGCATATCGTGATCTCCAATTGGTTCAAGTCTTCTTTCTCAAGGACCAAGTTGATTGAGATTATTACACCTGAGTACATGGTATCCACATTAACAATTAAAAGGAAAACAATGGAGAAAAAAGAGGGAAGATCAATTACTTCATTTTTAACCTTTTCTTGGAAAAACAGGTTAAGTGACGGCTAGATTTTTCTGGAAATATACATATTCATTTTGTATTCAAAACCATACAATGATTGAGAGATTCAGAATTTTAACAATTTGGAGATCCAAAACTTGAAAAACACAAAAATCAAAACTAAAGCTATTGTGAATTGCGAATAGAAGATATTTGATCATTTTATAAAGTCAGAAACATGAGATTTCCAGTCCATAATGATCAGTGTGCTTAATTTTGGGATTCCACTAGTTGAAGTTAGCATCAACGTTTGAGATCACACTTCCTGATCCATTATGAGGATGAGAAAGCTTTAGAAGGAAATAGTATTGTCTCTTTTCTACTCTGAGTTGATCTTCTATATCCAACCTCTTTCAACTCTGTGTTACTCCTTAACACCCTCCATGCTTCCTCTTCTTCTTCTTTAACTTGCATTCGTTTGCGATCCTCACTATTTCTTTCTACAGCTTTCTCATCCCAATGATGGATCATAGGGTGTGATTCAAAACATTGATGCAAATAAGTTCCCACAGTGGAATCCAGAAATTAAGTGCCCCGATCATTCCACTAAGCACAAAGTAGAATTGGAAGAAGTCACTACCAAAAGTAATATTTTGGTTTATAGGTTTTTGGAGATAAATTTCATATATAACAAGTTTAATATTAGAGTTTGAGATTTGCAACCAACATTGACGATATTAATTAAAATATATCATAAAAACTAAGGCCCAAGAAACCTTAAGGGTAGATATTTCTTTTTGTTTTTCATGGATGTGCCCCATTCAATTAGTCCAGCTACCCCCAAGCTTCTTAGACCTATTTGGTATCCTTTGAATTGGCATAACAGCTGTTATTCCTATTGCATGGATTGTGGAAACTGAACATCTGTAACAGTTCTTAAATTGTTTTGGCAGAAGGTATGTACAGATCATGTAACAGAAGGTATGTACAGTCAGCTAGCTTGTTCATCAAAGTGTCTTTTGAAATTTTTTTTTCACTTTTCCAACATCTTTTCTTTTCAAAATTGATTATATTATCTCTCGTCTCATACGGTAACATTTAGATAGTTTTGAATGGGAGTAATGGGATTAGTTCAGAGTCCCGATTAAGTGATAATTGGAGATTATTGTTGGCACCAACTGGACATAGCAACTTAAAGAGATACGGACATTACCATTTTCATCAGTAGTTGGGTGAATACTAGCTCAACTGCTTACTTTTAATGTTTATCTTGATCTGAAGTTGTGAACCTGGGTGTCTTGGAAGAAATTTAATTGCTCTTCTTAAGTATATGCGTTACACCTACACTGCTTTCTGTTGTACTCTATATTGTCTGGGTGACTTTTGCACGCTGTCAAAGGTATGTTTACTGACTTTAACTGAAGGAGTGGTAATCTTAGCTAATATATGTTAGTTTTGGTTTAGTTGACACTTTTGTTTCAATAATAAAATATAGGATAACATGTGGGATAAGTGATTTTAATCTTGCCATTTTCTAAGTTTACAACCAGGTGTTATAATGTCTCTTGCCAGTTTGATGCACATTTAAATTGAGTGGCAAGAATCACTGTCTTGCTGTTTTTGCCGCAGAGAAATGTTTGTTATTTAGACTTAATATGAACATGAAATGCATGATAGAGAAGTGGAATGCTCATCCAAATAAATCTGTTGTTGTGACAGTTAACGTTACTAGCAAGAGCCAGCACACTCAGTTTTGAAGAACCCTTGAATCACATTGACATGTAAAAACAGAGTATGTCTCAATTCCAACATCCAGAAATGTGCGGAACTTCTTTTCTTCTTTCAGAAAATCTTTGCAATTTCCTCAATCCAGAACTTCCAACTTTGGTTCAGGGACTGAGTTGGGTATTGCTTTACAGGTACAAAATTCAGCACTAGCTTCTTCTTACTTGACTTTACACTGCATAATGTCTTCTTTTGTTGTTTGTTGACTGCTTTATCTTATTCTTGAGAATAGTACACAGAGGCATGGATTTTCACTTCAAACTTTATATCGGAGAAGCAACTTTTGTGCCGGCCCATGTTTGCTGGTGAGTTTAGCCTTTACATGATTTCTTCATTTTATTTGTTTTTCTTGTTGAAAATTTGAATACATTCCTAGTTCTCACTGTGACTGTATTCAGTATTCAACTTATATCTTGTTCCACGGTTGAAATTGAGCAATTTCTAGCGGTTTATCAATCTAAGAATCTCTGGTGTTAAAATAATTTTCATCATTCTATATTCTAATCTTTTTTTTTTTCTGAAAAAGTTAAGAGTAACTGGGAGAGGAATCTCCCCACGATGCATCTTTGATATAGGCATGCAAAATGGGTTGGTAAAAAAACACCGGAATGCTCTTCTGGAAGTTTCCTTGAATTCTTTAACTTTGAAGATATTATTTGAAATTTTCTAAAACTCTACCTATATAAAAAAGCAGGCAGTATTATGTTCAGAACAAAGTCTGATTATTGCAGTCCAAAGACAAATGCCCGGTAAAGCAAAACCAGGGCAGGAGAATGATCTAGGAAACTTTGAAGATATTTTTTGAAATTTTCTAAAACTCTACTTATATAAAAAAGCAAGCAGTATCATGTTCAGAACAAAGTCTGATTATTGCAGTCCAAAGACAAATGCCCGGTAAAGCAAAACTAGGGCAGGAGAAAGATCTAGGATTCATTGTTCCCTTCACATCAATATAGATGACCTGGTAACTAGAATTTCGATCACTTACCTGAATTGGAATGCAAAAATGGTGATGCAGGTGGCACTGAATGCTTCTTGTATCATTAAGAAGTGCATACACTCACATATGATTTCTGGCTCATGAGTACTACTGTTAATGGACAGTAAAGTATATAAGCAAATACCCAATCTGCTAGTGTCCTCCAGAGATTTGGTGCTCATGTTTTGAAGGTGCAAATTAAGGCTGCCGGTTACAGCAAGAGCAATCAAAGAGTTCTCTTGTTTCGTCTTTTTCCTACTTCAGATAGACACTTAAATTCTGTAGAATCTTTTTCAGTTACAGTATCGCATTTACCATTACGGCATTGATGTCTTCCAAAGCTCTGGCTAGATCACCAGTTGGAACTTTCATGGATATGTTTACTGAGTTGTGAGTCCAGGGGCCAATGTTCCTTTTATTATTCTTCTCCAAGGAGATAAGCTCGATCCTGATTGTTATAACCATAGGTTTCTGTATCTCTGAGAAGTATGGCATAGGGTAATCTGCAGGAATATCCAAATTGATATGAGGGTTAGTGAGGATCTTGGAAAGTCAAGGCACTGTCTATCGGAGACTCATCTCCCAACACATAATTAGACAGCAGATAGCTGGAAAAGAGAGGAGAATGCAAAACAATGTAAGGGAAAAGATGTCCAGCTGAGCAGAACACAAAGATAGATGACAATAATACAAGTGCAAGATCCCACAAACTCGTCCAAGCTGTGTGCTTTTTGAAAGGACACATTCTGATTGAAACTTTGGCACAAAAAGATTACTCAGTTCACAAGAGAAACTTAACTGTGGACCAAGATATTCACAAGATTTTGTTGCAAGATGTGTGTCCTTGGTCTTCTTGTGCCAAGCAGCGGCACTCAGGTTTGTGACATGGGTTAACCGCCTCATACAGATTGTATAAGTCTAGTGGTTGTATTGAGCATTGATAAGTCAATCTTTTGGTACAATGACGACCACACTTCTAACAAGTGGTATCGAAGCTTGGTCATAGGTTCAAACCCCTTGTGTGTTGTGCAATGTAGCACTCGGGTTTGTGACGTGGCTTAATTGCCTTCTATGGATTGTGTAAGTCTAGTGGTTGTATCGGGCATTGACAAGTCGTGCTTTTGGTGCAACAACAACCACACTTGCAATAGATTTATCTTTCACATTAACTCTCAAATGACTTACAAACAATGAAACCAGTTATTCCAACAAAAGAATCTTGATTACTTGTACTGATTTGTGAAAATTTCTTTGATACTGTAAGAATTTGGCTTAGGCCAAAATTCACCCAAGACCAAGGAACTCAAACACAAGCAAAATAGTAGACCAAATAGAGAGAGTATGATCAGAATGATGATATATTCATTCAATATGCTATATCAGCCATTTCATGAGTACACTAGGAGTGCCTGTATATAAAGGCTTTAGGAGAGCTTCTAGAATGCATAGAAGTCAGCATCATGATAAGTCATACAACCAGGCATATATCCACCAGATATGGGTTATCCTCCATTAAGCACGGAATTAAGTGCGATGATGTGAGGATAAGCCTACAATGGTGTATCACGCAAATCAGTGGTGTAGACAACATGTGCTAAATTAGGAGTGCAAATAACTGTGTTGTCTACATGACAACTCAGTGAATAATGCGAACTCTCGTGTTGTAGACACCATGTGCATAATTAGGGTTGCGTACTTTTGTGAGAGTACACAAACTCTTAAGTGTCTCACCTAAATAAATAATAAAATAATGCAAAATAATTAAATAATGCATTAACCTAAGTAAACTTAAGTAAGTGTAATAAATAAATACTTATTTACACCAACAAATACTAGTGACCTGTGAATGGAAAGAGTTATCATGAACATCTGAATTTGCACAACTCAATAGTGTGTAAGGAAACTTCCATATGTTGATTCTTATCTCTAGTCTTTATAAAATAGAAGGTTGAGTCTTCTCAAATGGAACTTTCCATGATGCAAACTTAGATGCAAGGGAAAGAAGACTAGATAACACCTTGACACAAGACTAATGGGCATTACTAATAGGAAAATCATTCAGAAAGGTTGGGAATAAGGCTTGTCTTCATTGCTAAGGCAAGAGAAATATTTGAAGGTCTCATTTGGTCCAAAACAGTAGCCATCTTGAGACAAAAACTGGAAATCTTTCTTCAAACTCAGATTTGGTAACTAAGTAGCTGGTTTATTCTTTTCTCTACTAGCATGTAGAAACCAGAAGTTGCTAAATGCATTCAACAAAAGCTTATGAGAAGATTTTGTAAGTTACACCAATTGTGAAAGGTTCCTATTTTGCATGCCATTGATGAAGACACTAGAGTCATTCTCAATACTTAGCTTAAGGATCTCAAATTGTGCTTCTTGTTTTGAGTCCTAAAATAGCCCTTCAACTTCAACTATCTTGGTAAAGTAACTTCCAAAAATAAGAACTTCTCTCATATGGTTCCTCAAAATAGCTTCCAACTTGGAGGAATTGGGATTTTTCTTGGAATCCCCACTATAACTCAATTTAATCCCACCAAATGAAGGAGGACACTCTTTCCTAGATATCTTTTTAGCCATAGTTTTTGTTAAAATTACCTCAAAGTATTTCTTGACTTCTAGCTAGCTCCTCAAAATAAATGTGTCTCTAGAATTTGTTTTCTCGAGTTTAGCCATTTTAGAAGTAATTATGTAGTAAGAGTAGGCCATTATAATTTCTTTCTCACTTATTTGGGGCCCTTCCCTTTACCATTACAAACTCTATTGTTTCTTTCAAGCCATAGATTCCAAAACTATTAGCTTTGGGCTAAGTTGCATAATTCTTGAAGAAAATTTATAGTGATTGGCGTGATCAATAATTGTAAAAATCTTTGAAGGATCTTCCAATCAGGTATTTAAGATTGAAAATATCAAAAAAGTATCCTATATACCTTTGACATAATCACAATGGAGGATTAATTGACAACAATCTCCTTCTTGAATGAAGCACAAAGGACACTAGCTAGGTCCTCAGAAATCTGTCTTTAAGAATAACTTGAAAGATCTCCTTTAGGAGTAAGTTACCGATTCAGGTGCGGATGCAGATGCAAGTGCAAGAATCGGGCATATATATATATATATGCAAAGAAATGCAGGAATATACAAAATTAAGTAATTTGATAATATGTTACTTCACCATTGATCAAGATAATTCATATTTGATAGTTCACAAATATTCAAATTGAAATAAGTCCAATATCTAATAATTACAAAATCAAAATTAGTTCATGATTCAACATTCATCAATCAATATTCAAGATTCGCTAATCAGATTTAGAATCGTAAGGAGTCTCAAGAAAATCCACATTCTCATCATCTCAAAGTTCTGCAAGTTCAAGATCATTTGAACCCAAAAGGGTTCCACTTGCGCTAGATGCACCATGTGTCATGATGTTATCATCATCATCATCATCTATGATTGTAGTAAGATCCTGAAATGTTGCATCCAAGTTAGCACACTTAGGGGCTACATCCCAAAGCTTGGCTTCCCGTTGTATTGATCCTTCATGATAAAAGATGCAAGTTGGTATGATTGTAAACCAAGTCCTTAATTTTTTTTGATCCCAACCTGTTATGCTTCATTGAATGGATAAAGGAGTATGTTCTCAAATTCCGTTCTGCAACATAAGAACTTGCAACGTGGACAATGTTCACAAAATTAAACATAAACATGAAAAGAAAATTAAAGAATGTTAAGCACAAAATTAATATACAAGTAGTAAATGCAAAGAAAAAAAACTTGCTTGTGAGAGGATGATTGCAAGGGGAACAATTGACCATAGACATATCACCATGTGGTAGATCCCATGCCATTGGTCCTTTATTACAATCGGACAAAGTTTTGCTTCTAAAGCAAATAAGCGAAATTTTGTCCTAACTTTTTTGTGCACTTCATCATCTTGGAAGAGTCTTGCAAAAACTTTGTAGCACCCATTAGCAACTTCTTCATCGGCATATGGTGCTACTCTATGTGGCATAGCAAATATTTCCTTGCTTATAGTACCTCAAAGATTAGCATATGCAAGGAGTGCAATGGGGTAGTCATCATTTCACAATGATGATGAATGATTGTTTCCACCTTATTGCATAAGGCTTCACATTCTATGGGGTCATTCTAATGTGTTTGTATGACAAGTTTTACCTTCTCTACCATTGTGTCCATACCATCATAGGCATCCCCCAAGCAAGGTTGATATGTATCAGCAAACCGGAGTATAGTCATAATAGGCTTGGTGAAATCAAACAAAAATTGCACAAGCCCACCAATTGTCATCTGAGGTCAATGCCTTATCTTTTGGATCCTCTCTAAATTCCAAGGCTTCCATATTGTAATGTCCCCGTTTTTGGCAAGTCTATGTAGTTTCTAGAGTTAGCTCATCATAGCAACCCTCGTGAGCTGATAGGGTGTTTTGGGGGTCCCAGTTGTGGACTTACTATATTTAGTAAGTCTATTTTTGGTAGTTGCTATTTTTTGCAATACAGCGAGTGGCTTTGGTAGTTGGTCGTCACTTGCAGGAAATAAGGTTAATAATTGCATGAGCTCTTATTTATTCGATAATTATCAAGTTGTATTATTACAATGATATTTATATTATTATAATGACATTAAGAAATAATTTTAAGAAGTATGTTGGAAAGTTTCTAGTGTTGAGTCCTTTTCGGAAACTTCCACAATTTCTGAAGTGGAGTTTTTTAGGAAACTTTGGCCAATGGAAGATTATAAATGAGAGCTCATTTCATTGGGAAAGGTATGCTTGAATATATATTTCCTTTTGTTGCCTTTGTGGCTTTTCCTGAGTTTTGAATTGTGAGTCTTGCTGAAGTATAAGAGTTTTTGAGTTTCTAAAGATTGTTTGAAGTCACTGCTGATGTATAGTGGTTTCATTGGTTGAATCTCCTGTCTGTGATTGGGAGATTGACATTATCATTGTGAGAATTCGGAATTTGGTGTTTGCAAATTATTCCAAGATATATAATTTGCATTGTTCTCCTACTGTAAATTTGTGTCTACAAAGAAGTGGTTATTGATTTTAGCATTTGAAATTGGTGAAAGGATTTAATTGCATTTATTTTGCAAATTCTGAATATATCTGGGAAGGTGCAATTTATGCCATCATTATTCCAGTGGCCATGTTGAGCAGCTGTAGGGAATTTGGTGTTTTGATTTGGAGTTGTAGAGGGTGGACGACACCTTGCAAGCATTCGTGTAAGGGTAGATTGGTGAATTGGACCCTTTCCTTGGCCTTGCAGTTTCATTGGCAGCTCTGCATTAATTCCTTGCAGGCCTGCAATTTGTTTATGTGCCTAGCGATTCATGTTAGGTCCATTGTCTCATGGTGTGAAGGGCGGCCATTCAGTTTTAAGAGGGTTGATGCAAATACAAAGGCACTGCGTTTAGAATATGGGTGATCTACTAGTAAAACCATACTAGGGCTTTCATATGAAGTCATATTTACTTGAGCATTTGGATGGTCAAAGAATAGTTACCGAACTAAAGCTTATTTGTAACAATATGGTGAAACAGTGTATTACCAATGCAAAATCAGGTTCAAAACTTGTTACATTCTGATTGTGAAATTGAATAAGGAAATCAGTTGCCGTTCAATCTTATTTGGTAAAGTCTGTGGTTAGAATTCAGTTCTAGATTTTAGATTTGAATTTATTTAGTTTACAAAATCATACATATTAAAAAAGAGAACAAACAGTTCTAATAGAACTTGCCAAGTGTTTGACAAAATATCAAATAACTGATTTTTAACTTTAAATTGGAGTTGTTGAGTTATAATCTGGCCAGGGTTATTATAGTGGATATTAGAGCGGTTTCCTGCCAGCCTGTAAGAATTGGGCTTCGAATCAAATGATAGTGGTTATTGCTTGGTTAGAATTGCAATCAATATTTGATCCGTTATTTTCTATTCAGTATCATGGCTGATGATAGGAGATTTGCGTCGAGTATGCACTATACCCAAAGAGGATGTACCACTCCACCTGGTGAAGCTGGGATACAGTTTGGTTTTGTTGGTAGTCTAGGGGGTTCAGGCGGGTCCGGAGTTAGAGATGCTGATGTTGACAGAGAGGCTATGCAAACATTTAGGAACCTTGTCATGTTTCCATATTTATAAAATTTAATAAGTAAATTAATAATAGAATAAATAAAAAAAAATTATAATGTAATTTATTATTATATTAATAAATATATTAAAGAGATTAGTAACATATAATATAATATTTTGGGAATCAATCATCTATTATTAATATTATATTCTATCATAAATTAATAATTCTAATATTAGAAATGGATATGATCTATATAATAACATAATTATTATTTATATTAAATAAAATAAAATATTATAAAAATAAAATATTATATTCTATTATAAATTAATAATTCTAATATTAGAAATGGATATGATCTATACAATAACATAATTATTATTTATATTACAAACCATTTAAAAGATCATGTTAATAATATATTATATTAATAAAGAATTTATATAATAACATAGTCATACTTGATCGGTTGCATCCTTTCAATTTAACCACCACTCCATACATTCAAAGATATTTATATAGAGAGAACAGGGAATAGGATGGAACAGCAGGGAGATTTGGAAAAAAAATAGACAACGAACATCAGCAAAGAAGAATAGCGAACAAAATGTCAACCGAGAGTCTTAGGCATGGGGATACAGTTGGCATATATTAGAGCCCAAATCAGTGATTGTGGACATGGAACCTCGTGCATAGATGGGATATTACAGCCAGTATTGGATCATCACCAAAAAGACATAAGATGCAACCGACGATCACAACAAACATCGGAGCATACCTACGGCAGAAAAAGCATATGCAGATCATCACCGAGAAAACAAGGTGGTCAAACAATGAAACTAGCGAAGTTCTCAATGACATTAAAATAAGTTTTGAAAATACACAGCAGTCCACATATATATCAGCAACATTTACGTTGCTATGAATGTAGGATTAATTCCAACTCATTCAGCACTTACGTGGGAAAAGCCACTGGTATGGAAGATTATAATAAAGAGTAAAATGGATTGAACTGCAGACAACCACACTGTGAATGGAAATACATAGACAATGGGCATATGGTTTATAAATGTTGAAACAAAACTCAGATCTTCAATCTACACTATGTTGGAGATAAGGAATGTTGACACTCTTCGAAGAAAAGTAGAAGCAGAGTAGGATAAATACATACTCATTTGATTCATGCAAGAGTAGAGATCAAAATATTACATTTATACTGTTTACATCAGACAGCCAATAAGGAAGTAAAATTTACAATTTTACCATGTTGAATAGAAGCTGCCCTTCCCTTCGTTATATATCCAATTTTTACTGCAATAGGTCTATTTGCAATCTAAGTTAGTCAATGTTAACAGAGGGCATATCATGTATACAAAGGGTATATTTTTGACAACCTGAGGCTGCACAATGATCATAATCAGACGTTTATGAACAACGGCCATTAGTGAAAACATATATAAAGTTAACTCAGTGGAATAGACAAGGTAGATATTTATGATAGGGTTCCTTGGGAAATCATCAAAAGAGAATTATTTATTGGAAGAAAATCAGAGAATAGGTAAAGAAACACCTATCATATCACAGGATTATATCAGACTCAAATAATCATAACAAATAAAGGGGATTGTCCTTATTTGGTGCATTACCAGGATTAGGGACATTACAGTGGTATCAGAGCATGATCTTGCCATCCTAGGGTGAATTTTAATAAGTGCAATATATAAGAAAAAAAGGGTTGTCATTGAAGACATATGAAAGAAGAAGCACTAGATCAAGCAAGACAACATGTACTCGTTAGCATATACGAAAGAAAGAACATCAATAGAAATGAATAGACAAGAGAAAGATTCAAGTAAGAGGAATTGATCATTCTATTTCTTATAGACAATGATAAATTCATATAGAGCATGAAATCTATTGAGATCAATGGAAGGAAGAAATAGACTACTCTAAGTAGCCATTAATGAGACGACAATAATAATTCCTAGTAAGGAATTAAGGCAAAGAGCTAACCTCTCTAAAAGACTTCACAAGATATTCCATAATTGAATATTCTTAAGTAAGGCAGGGACATCGAGTGTTCTCTGAAAGACAATTAATACTGTTAAGGAAAATCATATGCATATGTAAGGATGGATACACCTAGAGCGGGTATCCATAAGGCCTAGGACGAGAAATAACTCTCTCCTAGGAAAGATGGATACATCAAGATTGATTATCCATAAGGTCTTAAAGAGAGATATTGTGAGAAGACGGTGCTTAGTGGAGTGCTATTCTATTAATTAGAGCCCTAGGAGGCACTCCCCCAGGAGCTAAGCATGTGATCACCTCTCCTTAAGAAGGGTTTAAATTGGCAATTAGGTTCTTATAAGTTAAATGACTTACAAATTGAATATATTCTTATCATGGCTTTTGAAGTACTAACATGTGATGCAGGTCTAACATGTGTATGCTTCGTGTCTGCATCGTGTCTTCATGCATCAATGTGTATACTTTGTGTCTGTATCGTGTCTTCATACACTAATTATTTATATTTGGTGCATGCTTTATGTTTTCATATATCCTAGTATATGTTTAGTGAGTACCAAGGATTAGGGACATTCTCAATGAGTGTCAGAAGGACATTCTTAAGGAGTATTGAGCATCATGAACATTTTTAGAAAATGTGAAGACTAATGACATTTTGTCAAGATTGGATAAAGAGCATTCTTAGTGAGTGTTGAAACTAAGAGAACATTCTAAATGAATGTTTTACTTCTTAGATAGGGATTAAGACAAAGACCCTACATCTTTGAAGGCTTACTGATCTAGAAAGGAAGAAACACTTAGCAAGAAGAGAATCACAAATGCTACAGTACATCAAGATAAGTCTTATCACAATGAATATGTTTTCAAATTGATAAGTAATACTCATGAATGTATTATAATTCTAACCTTAAGTTGAAATTGTCATTTTAGGATTGCTCTATTGGATATTGAATTACATGTCAATACACCCTTACACTGAAGGTTTTGCATTGCTTGAGGACAAGCAATTTGAGGAAGGGTAGACTGTCATGTTCCCATATTTATAAAATTTAATAATAAGTAAATTAATAATAGAATAAATAATAATAAATTATAATGTAATTTATTATTATATTAATAAATATATTAAAGAGATTAGTAACATATAATATAATATTTTGGGAATCAATCATCTATAATTAATATAATAATAAGATGAATATAATAAAAATAAAATATTATATTCTATTATAAATTAATAATTCTAATATTAGAAATGGATATGATCTATATAATAAAATAATTATTATTTATATTACAAACCATTTAAAAGATCATATTAATAATATATTATATTAATAAAGAATTTATATAATAATATAGTCATACTTGATTGGTTGCATCCTTTCAATTTAACCACCACTCCATACATTCAAAGATAGGGAATAGGATGGGACAGCAGGAAGATTTGGTAAAAAAATAGACTACGAATATCAGCAAAGAAGAATAGCAAAGAAAATGACAACCGAGAGTCTCAGCCGATACAGTCGGCATATATTAGAGCCCAAATCAGTGAGTGTGGACATGGATCCTCATGCATAGATGGGATATTACAGCCAATATTGGATTGTCACCAAAAAGACATAAGATACAATCAACGATCACAACGAACATCGGAGCATACCTATGGTAGAGAAAGCATATGCAGATTATCACCGAGAAAACAAGAAGGTCGAACAATGAAATTAGTGAAGTTCTCAATGACATTAAAATGAGTTTGGAAAATACACAGTAGTCCACATATATATCAGCAACATTTACATGGCTATGAATGTAGGATTAGTTCCAACTCATTCAGCACTTACGTGGGAAAAGCCACTAGTATGGAAGATTATAATAAAGAGTAAAATGGATTGAACTGCAGACAACCACACTGCAAATGGAAATACATAGACAATAGGCATATGGTTTATAAATGTTGAAACGAAAATTAGATCTTAAATCTACACTCTGTTGGAGATAAGGCATGTTGACACTCTTCGAAGAAAAGTAGAAGCAGAGCAGGATAAATACATACTCATATTCATTCATGCAAGAGGAGAGATCAAAATATTACATTTATACTGTTTACATCAGAGAGCCAATAAGGAAGTAAAATTTACAGTTTTACCATGTTGAAGAGAAACTGCCCTTCCCTTCATTATATATCCAATTTTTACTGCAATAGGTCTATTTGCAATCTAAGTTAGTCAATGTTAACAGAGGGCATATCATGTATACAAAGGGTATATTTTTGACAACCTGAGGCTGCACGATGATCATAATCAGACGTCTATGAACAACGACCATTAGTGAAAACATATATAAAGTTAACTCAGTGGAATAGACAAGGTAGATATTTATAATAGGGTTCCTTGGGAAATCATCAAAAGAGAATTATTTATTGGAAGAAAATCAGAGAATAGGCAAAGAAACACTTATGATGTCACAGGATTATATTAGACACAAATAATCATAACAAATAAAGGGGATTGTCCTTATTTCGTGCATTACCAGGATTAGGGACATTACAAACTTGGCAGCCGGACAACAACAAATGACAGGTGCACTGCAGTAGTTGTCTAATACTCTGCAATAGATAGCACTTCCTCGAGGACGGAGTAGGGAGAGAGCTCGAGATGTTTCTATTGATTCTCATAGATCTTGAGTCAAGGATAGAACCCGAGATGGTGATAGGTACAAAGATGCATATCGGGTTCGAGTTGAGGATCGTGGTGGATTAGCTGACAGAGCTGACATACATACTGGCACTCATGATAGGCCGCAAAGGCCCACGTTTCTGAGACCTGATGTGAATGCGGTCAATATTGAGATTGCGGCTGCTCTTGTTGCTGATGACATCTTGGCATACTTTACAGACTGGGATGCTTTACCACAGGCTATTAAAGATCATTTGAATTCTGATAGGTTCTTGATTAAAAAACGGAGCATTCCAAAGCAAGGTCGGCACCTAAGGGACAACAACCTCAACAAGCAGAGTTACAACAAGTTGTCAGTAAGATGACGTTGGAGCACTTTGATGGTATTGGGAGAGTTATAACGCGAGCTTGGATTCATAAGTTCGACACATATTTGGCTTTGTGCCCTATGTCAGAGGTGGACGTTTTTAGATTTGGAGTGCTGCATTTGGATGGAGTTGTCCATGACTGGTGATACCATGGGTTAGTTTCTTTGCAACATGATCAGATCACTTCCTATCAAGAGTTTGTGGATTGCTTGATCGAGAGATTTGATAGGAAGGATTCAGAGGTGTACTTCCGTGATTTGGCTCAGTTGAAGCAGTCTAGTGGATTGGAGAGTTACATCAGTGAGTTCCAGAGGCTTCCAGATGGTTTATAATATTTCAGAGCATAGATTTGAGTGATGTTATTTATGGAGGGATTGACTAAGCCACTCCGTGGATGGGTGAAGTCCTTGGACCCATCTGCTCTCCAGGTAGTGACGAGGAAGGCATGAGACTTCAAGTCATCTTCTCGAAGCAAGGTTGCTTCAAAGTCTTTTGCTCTTCCAGCCGATGATGAGCCCCCACCAGTTGTAGAGGACAAGGGTAAGTCAGTGGGAAGATTTGATGGCACTTCTAGAGAGGATTTGAAGAGGCGTTAGCTTTGCTATTGGTGCAAGGGGACTTTCTTTAAAGGTCATACCTGTGCATTGAGGCCAAAGGGAGCAACGAATCGTGGTATGTGGGTTTACACTGATGTGATTGAGGATGAGTCATCATAGCCGCATGAGGATGTTGATGCAGATGATCATATCGATGATAGAGTTTATACTGTGATGAGTATTTATAGTTTGGTTTTTGACTCACATGTTAAGGATTTGCATCGGGTACAAAGCTAGTTTGAGCCTAAGTTGGTTTGTCTACAAGATGACTAGGTAGGTATAATGAAGGAGAGTGTGTTGAGATCTCCTATGGATTTGTCTATTAGTGATGTTCCGACTTTTACATCACTAGCACAGGTATTTGGCACTATATTGTATGTCATGTTATTGGTTCTGATGATGGTATTGGCATTCAGTTGGTTCAATGAGGACAGAGACATCGCTTGCTTCTTATGGGATCCCGGTGGAGGATTTTGTATGATGCTGGATTGCTTGAGGAAAAGCAATTTCAGGGTGGGAGGACTGTAATGTCCCCATTTTTGTCAAGTCTATGCAGTTGATAGAGTTAGCTCATCATAGCACCCCTTGTAAGTTGATAGGGTGTTTTGGGGGTCCCAGTTGTGGACTTGCTATTTTTAAGTAAGTCTATTTTTGGTAGTGCAGTGGGTGCCTTTGGCAGTTGGTCGTCACCTGTTGGAGTAAATAAGGTTAATAATTGCATGAGCTATTATTTATTCGATAATTATCAAGTTGCATTATCATTATGATATTTATATTATTATAATAATGACATTAAGAGATATTTCTAAAAAGTATGTTGGAAAGTTTCTAGTGTTGAGTTCTTTTGGGAAACTTCCACAAGATCTAAAGTGGAGTTTTTTTGGAAACTTTGGTCAATGAAAGATTATAAATGAGAGCTCATTTCATTGGGAAAGACATGCTTGAATATATATTTGCTTTTGTTTCCTTTGTGGCTTTTTTTGAGTTCTGAACAGTGAGCCTTGCTGAAGTATAAGGGTTTCTGAAGATTGTTTGAAGTTGCTGCTGATGTATAGTGGTTTCATTGGTTGAATCTCGTATCTGTGATGATCAGTGACTAGGAGATTGACATTATCATTCTGAGAATTCTGAATTTGGTGTTTGCAAATTATGTTGAGGTATATAATTTGTATTGTTCTACTGTAAACTTGTGTCTAATGAGAAGTTATTGATTTTAACATTCGAAATTGGTGAAAGGATTTAATTGCATTTATTCTGCAATTTCTGAATATATCTGGGAAGGTGCGATTTATGCCATCATTATTCCAGTGGCCACGTTGAGCAGCTGTAGGGAATTTGGTGTTTCGATTTGGAGTTGTAGAGGCTGGATGACACCTTGCAAGCATTTGTGTAAGGGTAGATTGGTGAATTGGACCCTTTCCTTGGCCCTGCGGTTTCACTGGCAGCCCTATGTTAATTCCTTGCAGGTTTGTGATTTGTTTATGTGCCTCGTGATTCATGTTAGATCCATTGTCTCATGGTGTGAAGGGCGGCCATTCAGTTTTGAGACGGTTGATGCAAATACAAAGGTGCTGCGTTTATAATATGGGTGATCTGCAGTAAGTAAAACCATACTAGGGCTTTCATACGAAGTCATATTTCCTTGAGCATTTGGATGGTCAAAGAAGAGTTACAGAATTAAAGTTTACTTGTAACCGTATGGGGAAACAGTTTATTGCCAATGCAAAATCAGTTTTAAAACTTGTTACATTCTAATTGTGAAATTGAATAAAGAAATCAGTTGCCATTGAATCTTATTTGGTAAAGTCTGCAGTTTAGTATTCAGTTCCAGAATTTAGATTTGAATGTATTTAGTTTACAAAATCATATATATTAAAAAAGAGAACAAACAGTTCTAATAGAACTTACTAGCCAAGTGTTTGACGAAATGTCAAACAACTGATAAAACTTTAAATTGGAGTTGTTGAGTTATAACCTGGCCAAGGTTATTACACATATATCCCATTGGTTAGAAATAACCATTTGACTCAATGCCACTTGTGTCTTGACGAGTCGTCTCATAATGATAGTATGAGATGCAAACCGGGTCTCAACAACCTAAGAAAGCTAAAAAAAACTGTCAACAAATGGTAAGAAAAGCTATATACAATTTGATAATTGAACATGAAATAAAATTTATTGAAATTAAATAAATAAATTAAATTTAGCAATTACAATTTACCTTTAATAATACCAATTTGGAGAATGACCTGAATTTTGATTGTGACATGTGATAGTTTGTCATAAGCATTTGTATCTCCTCACCCTCTTGGCATATTTGCTTCACCCAATCTATTTAAGTTCCAATTTATTGCATAACTAAGTTGAGGGAGTGTATGGTGCATGATGTCCAAAACATACGTTCATACCAACGCTTAATCAAAGCACCTGGACCCCTACAATTTTTAGCATTGTCTGTAATCACTTAGACCACATTCTCACTACCCACCATCTCTATGGCCTCAATGAAAATTCTAGAAATGAACTGTGAAGTTTTCACTTCTCCTTCACATTCACATGCCTTCAAAAACATTGCCCCTTTGGGAGACACTACAATCATATTAATTAATGGTTGGTTTCTTGTATCTTTCCATCCATCAGAAATAAATTAATAATGAAACACATAGCTTTCCAAGAATTTCTAATTCATTGAAAAGCTCTCTCTATAGAAGTCTTCTCTTTTTGCACTAGAGTGGTACACACCTTTTCATACTTGGGACTTGTGTAATCAGCAGATGCTTTATTGACAATTGCCACCGTTTCCTTCCAATATGGTGATCTCACCAAGTTGAAAGGAAGATCATTAGCGCAGAGGCAACATGCAATGGCTTGATCAACAAACTCTCTTGCCTTCATTTTAAGTGCAGTGTTCAATCGACCTCTTTTGTGGGTAGTAATTTCTACACCTTTTTCTTCCTCTCCCAGTACAGGTTATTGCAAGAATGGATGTTTAGAGGATACAATTGGTTCCATGAGTAATTGCATTTTTTTTCCCAAATGGATGTTGTTAAGAACTTTGTTTTGATGTTTTAACCAATTTATTAGCAGCTTCTTGTTCCTTTATATATCAAGTTATTTGTGCATTAGACATCTCATTCCCATCTTTGCCTTTGCACATTCCCATTCCTTTATTAGCTAGGCCCATAAAATGAAGTTTGACTTAGGAATATGAGCTATTGAAAGGTTTTCCTTTGTTACTTTGACATACATTACACTTCCAAAGATATGAACCACTTATTGAAACTTGCGATAATCTTATGGTATGTCTCCATAAAGGAGATCCTACATGAATTATGAAACTATCGGCTCCTTGCCCTTCCATTGGTATTTGCCATTCTTGCACAATACAATCTAATTTCTTCCTATAATAAGAAATGAAATAAAAGTATAAACTAGAGAAAAAACTATGAACATCAAGCATACAAGTGCAAAAATATGATACAAAAATAGTAAAATAGATAGCTAAACTTTTCTCTTTAAACCTTTAATGCTCTAGAATCCTATTAAAGCTTTCTAAAATAAAATCTTAAAGATATTTTTTGTTCCTTTCAATGAGAGGACGAAAAATTAGATAGGAGATAGGTGATTGATAGACAACATTTTTTGAAGGAAAGGCATTTGCATAAGAAATCTGATTCGTCGTCTTTAGGAAGAAAATTTAGAATTTTCTCTATTCGTTTTTTTTGAAGTTCATTCATTAAGAATTTCTCTAGTGATTCTATTGACCCTGACAATGGGGGCAACAAAGAACATAATATCATCCACAAGTTGTTGGTGAATAAAACCTTCTCCCATAGAGTAGGCTTCTAAGCCAATAAAAATATTGGGTGGATGTTTTGCAAATTCATTTGCAAAATAGGTAGACCAGTCATAGCGTGTGAGACACAGTCTCTCCTATCTTAAAGGGAAGGCTCCCCCTTCTCATCGTTACTTGGATCAACTCAAGGTAAGCAAGAAGTTGAGAGATTTGAAAAGGTATTACCAATTTTCTTTCCTTTTAGCTTTCAGGAAAGAATCCACTTACCCGTAGAGCGAGTATGATGAAACCTTGAACTACACTTCTATCTAAAGTTCTAAACGGTGATATTGATAAACTAACACTAACTCAAAGGCTAGTTGAAAGTGTACCAGTTTGTCTCTAAGTCCTGTTTGTCTAATCTATAAGAAAAACCTCTACCATTGGGGTGCAAAGACTTCCAGAAATAGGGAAATTCTAACTAATTTTCGTGAATTTGAGATGGTAACACAAGTTATAGTCAAAGCTTCTAATCTACGTATTACCACAATCGCTCCCAATCAAAGCTGACTCTGATTACTTCTTGACTCACTATGCTCTATTATTGAACACACAATAATAACATGAATCAACGACAATAGGAACAAATTACAGTCAAAGCTCATCTAATTTTCTCTATTACAATTGCTTCTAGTCAAAGCTTTGAATCCATTTGCTTCTTTTATTCATTTTTCTCCCAAATTCGTACTACACAATCAAAGTTATGTTTGCACAAGTTTGACAGAGCCTTCTTGTATACAACAAAAGATGATTTTCACAATGAGAGGGCACTCCTTTATATAGGCAAAGGAGTTGAGAAAAAAGAGGAAAAAGTGGGAGTAACTCAACGAACTTTGACCCGGTCTAACTAACAAGAGAAATTATTGGATTACATGTCATTACACATGTAAACCGTATTACACGTAACTATACATTTTCATGTAACACATCCTCTTCAATTAAATACATGAAAGGAGGAGAAGAAAAAAGACGGAAGAGAAATGAAACAGTCCTAGGGATTGTTCTGAAGGGTCTTGTACTTTGTGATGCTATCTCGGATGATCACAAGATTGGAAGTTCCTATATTTTGTGCCATTGCATCCACCTTGATAACCAAGGTGTTGCGTCTTTTGAAAACTTGATGTGAGCAAGTTTTTTCTCGTTCGAGTTGTCATGAATTCTCTTTTGTAGATTGACACATTATGGAGTCTTCGACACTTTGAAGACCTTCTTGACGATGTTCGGAAGTAAAATCGGAACAACTTTCCACCAACACTTTTAACTCTTTTTTGTTGACACAAAGCGCTTGCTGCATTCCCACACTAACTTAGGTTCTTGGACAATCATTGGGAAAATGGAGACCAAATGAATATTCACTTCTTTGATTCGAAACACGCCTTCTTTATTGGATATCTTCACTTTTTATAGAAATTTCTGGCATATCTTGACTTGCTGCAACTTGAAAGTTTCAATGGGATTGAATCCATCATTCGAAGATGTGGAATTTGATTCCATGAAAATATTGGCAAAATGAATCTTTGAGGAACAATATATTCAGGGTATTGATTAGATACTCATGGAACATACGTAATGAATTGGATGTGATTGGAAAGTACATGCAGAGGGCTAAAATGGGACTTAGGAAAATGGATGGGACTTAAATGCATATGGGAGAAGGATGAGTTCTTATAAAGATGCCTTGAGGAATGAAGGCTAGGTGGAGTGAAGTGAAACGTGCTCAAGTTCTTGGGAAAAAATGCACAATTTCATCCAAATGAAGAAAAATGAGAAAGCAAGAAAAGAAACACAAAAGAAACACGTACCTTTGGTCTTAGACTCAAACATGCCAACAAGCAAGTTGTTTTCATATGCAAATTCGAATTTGGAGTTTGGGGAAAATCCAAAAGTGCAAAAATGAGAGTTTTTATCATATTATAAGGTAAAATGCACTTTTCATGGCATATATACGAACAAGTGTGCAACATCAAGCTAAAATATGCAACAAAATAGCAAGATAAGCATGAATTGATGAGCAAGTTTGAAAATGTCCACTTACTTGGAAATCAAAGAGCCAAAATAGAAATTTTTATAGACTCGAAGACCAATTCTCCCTCAAATCTAGATTTACAAACAATAATTTGACTTCTTCCGTATTTGCATTCAACAAATATTAATGAGCAATGAAGGCTTGAATTCGACATGAGAATGCCAAAAACGTGGTCTTCAAAGGCAATAGCATGCATTAAAACTCAAAAATGACCTCTATTGATCCAAACATATCCCGGAAATACTAATTTTTGGGTGTCGTTAATAAAAACATGCCCTTTTCATGCAAAAATTTGGGTCGTTTTTTGCAAAAATGTGGCTCACAAATGCATATAAATTGGTTGTTTTTGGTTTGGGAATGCAAAAATGTCTTCCCTAAATGCTCATACATGGATCCAAATGCAAAAGTTTAAAATGTGGCTCAATATGCATAAAAGTGGATTAAAAAAAATACCCATTTTTTTGGGTGTTTTTAGCAAAAACATGATTCATAGAGGGCATGAAATGAAGCCTTTTTGACCTCTAAAGGAAAAATCCAAAACTTTGTTTTCCAAAAGCTTTTGGTTAGTGATCAATGCCAAATGCCAAAAACGATCAATGCTACTAGTTATATGGAGATCATATAACCAAATCATTTTTTTCCCTTTTTGTCATATGATCTCCATAACCAAGGAATATTCAACATCCACCAAGTTCTCCATCTTGAGCTGTGTTGAAAGCTATTACTTAAAATCATAAATTGCATGCTTACACATCATCAATGTATAATGTGATAAAAAGATATCAATCACTATTAATCTTATAATAGATACAATGATCCAAATCTTAGAAATCCTAAACCCAACACAAAAGAGTCACATTTCTATTACCACTTCCTAGGACATTATTAGAGACTATACAATAAACTAAATCTATTTAACCTCTTCATCAATGGCAAAAATAAATAAATCACTGTTCATCTTATAATAGATATAACAATCCAGATCTTAGAAAATCCTAAACTCAACACAAAAAAGTCATTCTAGTACCACACCATAGGACATTGTTGGAGACTATACAATAAATTGAATCAATTTAACTTGAGTTTTAGGGTTTAGACCCTACCAGGTGGTTTCTCACTTGGTCCATAGTTGGTGTGGATTTTCCTAGGGTCCGCGGCGAGTTCACAGTGCCTATGCCATAGACGGATGTGCGTAGACCCATAGTCTGTAGTGTGGGTCCTATGAGGACTCACCATAGACCAACCTTTTTTTTTGGTGGACCTAGGCAAACCCAGGGGCTTTGTGCGAACGCATAAGGACTCGGGTGGGCCCATGGCTCTAGAGGCCAAAAAGCTAAAAGAAAATGCAAAATATGATTTTTAAAATATTTTTTTCCTTCTAACCCTAAAAGGAGCCTATTAGAATACAACAACCTCATTTTGTTTCACATTTGCTCTCTCATTTAGCTATCTCATTTTACAAGTTTGAAGCGAAGGCACAACAAGTTGATTTTGGAGTCGCAAATCCCTCCAAGAATCAGTGTTGAGT
The DNA here is from genome assembly GCA_028749045.1 of Cupressus sempervirens. Classification (NCBI taxonomy): domain Eukaryota; kingdom Viridiplantae; phylum Streptophyta; class Pinopsida; order Cupressales; family Cupressaceae; genus Cupressus; species Cupressus sempervirens. The sequence goes on from CM053785.1 coordinate 851,112,545, forward strand.
GTTCCAAGTATGTATTTGATCCTTTCCCTTGGTTCTTTGATAGCTTGTTTTATGTTTTTTAGTTCTAATTTTTTTTTATAAATTTTGAAATATGTTTTTTCCATTTTTGTTAGAGATTGCAACAATGAGTAATTAGAGCTCAGTAAGTGGAGAGGGGTCCCAAAAATTTAGAACTGAAAAAGGTTCTCCTCTGTGGAAGTATACAAGAGTTCAACAATGTCTTGGAGAGGGGGAGGAAGTTATATGGAAACATAATTTTGTAATTTCCAATATAGAAGCTCTTATTACCGAGTAAAACTTCATATTGTAGGCCCTAGGGGTAAAGGAATCAATATGTGAGGGCTTACTGACAGAAAAGGAGGGGTTGCCAGCTACTTGAATAACAACCATGTTAAAAGAACCAGAAGAAGTTGATAGGTTAGTTTCTAGGGGGAATCAAGAAAAAATAAAAAACAAACCACTAACACCACCCCTCAAACAACCACTATACATTATCCCTTCTTACCTATGGCTTCTAGAGACCACCACCCGCAAGAGAGGCCCGTTAGGTAGGGCATTTCAAAATGAATTAAGACAAATCGCTGATATAAAGGGTTGGGTGTTGCTTCTTTGTGAATGGTCTTCCATTTAATCTAGTTAGATCACCTTATTGGTGGTGGTGCAAGCAATAAATCAAGCGCTTAATGGTTACCACGATCCTAGGTATGAAAAGGTGAGAACTATCTTATTACATAATGGGAGAAAATGTAGATAACCACCTCAAACCAATATGCGATTCTTGGATCTAAACAAGAGTGACTATTGTCTCTGATGGATGGAAAGATTGCAAAAACTGGACCATTAATAAATGTGATTGGCGTCTTGCTCAATGGGGCAATGTTCTTGAAGGCAGTTGATTGTGAAGGGGAGGTATTAGATGCTGAAATGTTTGTCTAGATTCTCATTGAATCCATATAGTCAGTGGGTGGTGATAATATTGTCCAAATAGTTATAGACAATGCAAACGTTTGTAGGTTTGCAGATGCTTTGGTAGAAGCACGATATGATCACATCTTTTGGACACCATGCACCCTCCACTCCTTGAATTTGGTGATGAAAGCAATTGACACCCTAATTGAATGGTGAGAAAAGTATGAGGAGGGTAAGGAGATCCAAATGTTTATGATAAACCACCATATGTCACAAACAATTTTTCAAGATTTTCTCCAATTTGGACCATTGGAGGTAAATTTTAAATTTAAATTTAAATTTATATGGAAATGTAATTTTTGTAATATCCAATATAGAAGCTCTTATTACCGAGTAAACTTCATTTTCTGGGCTCTACGGGTAAAGGGATCAATACGTGTGAGGGCTCAGAGAAAGAAAAGAAGGGGTTGTCAGCTTCTCAAATAGCAGCCATGTTAAAGGAACAAGAAGTTGATAGGTTAGTTTCAAGGGGGAATCAAGAAAAATTAAAATTCAAACTGCCAACACCACCCCATTAAACAACCACTAGACATCATCCCTTCTTACCTATGGCTTCTAGAGATGAAGAAGATGTAGAAACACCTGAAAGCACCACTCGCAAGAGAGGCCCATTAGATAGGGTATTTCAAAACAAATTAAGAGAAATTGCTTATATAAAGGTTGGGTGTTGCCTCTTTGTGAATGGTCTTCCGTTCAATCTAGTTAGATCACCTTATTGGAGAGTAGTGGTGTAAGAAATAAATCAAGTACCAAATGGTTACCAAGGTCCTAGATATGAAAAGGTGAGAATTATCTTATTACATAATGAGCAAAAAAATGTAGACAACCTCCTCAAACCAATGTGCAATTCTTGGATCTAAATAGGAGTGACTATTGTCTCTGATGGATGGAAAGATTGCAAAAATTGACCATTAATAAATGTGATTGGTGTCTCCCCCAACGGGGCAATGTTCTTGAAGGCAGTTGATTGTGAAGGGGAGGTATTAGATGCTGAAATGTTTGTCCAGATTCTCATTGAATCCATATAGTGTGTGGGTGTTGATAATATTGTCCAAGTAGTAATGGATAGTGCAAAAGTTTGTAGGTCTGCGTGTGCTTTGGTAGAAGCACAATATGATCACATCTTTTGGACAACATGCACCATCCACTCCTTGAATTTGGTGATGAAAGCAATTGACACCAATCGAATGTGTGAAATAAGTTTATGAGGAGGGTGAGGAGATCCAAATGTTTGTGGCAAAGCACCATATGTATAAAACAATTTTCTGAATTTTCTCCATTTTGGAATTATTGGAGGTAAATTTTAAAATTTAATTTACTTTCATTTATCATTTTGTTTACATAAGTGAATGAAATATTTTTTTGTGTTGTTTACATTTTTAAAATGTGTGATTAACTTACAATTAACATGTTATTAGGTGCCTGAAACGGGGTTTGCTTCACACATAATTGTCCTTAGACGACTTATGAGGGTGAAAGATGCATTGTCTTAGATGGTTATTAACAACCAATGGTGTGTTTAGAAGCAATGGAATAATCTTGGATGATGATTGGGGGGCTTAGGTGGATTTTGTACTTGAATTCACCGAGCCCATCATGTCTCTGCCTCGTTTGCTGACCTTGATGAGCCTTGTTTGGGGGACATCGATGATGCCATGGACTCCATGCTAGAGAGGTTGAAATCGGTAAGTTTAATACAATCCTCTGTCCTTGTTTATTGAAGGATTTTAATTTCTAAAATTTTAATTAACTTCACATAAAGATAACTTGCATGAACATTATTTGAAACCTAGCATATGGGCTATCTCCTAGGTATTATAGTGCTGAGATACTTGCTATTCCTAGTAGAGTGCCGCCATACAGAGATCCTGAGTTTGCTAGTGGATATAAGGCATTCAGTAGGCTCTTTAGCGATCCTGAGGTGACATCAAATGTTTGAAGAGAGTTTGCAGAATTTGCCCTAGGGAAAAAATGTAGACCCTGATGCAACTCATGACTAAAGCAGAATGGATGATATTAGATGGTGGTACCTACATGGGCAAGACTCTATGCACCTCTAGCTTCTTTCCATTAAGATCCTATTACAAGTAAGTTCATAAGTTTATTTTTGCCTTTTTTAATGGCCACTTATCTTGGAGAAGTAACAATTTAGCACTTTTAAATTTATATTGTATTTTTATTTTATTGAAAATTTTGTTGGTTGACTCTCTAGGTTGTGAGCTCTTCTGTTGTTGAGTAGAATTGGAGTACATACTCCTTATCCACTGAGTGAAGCATAATCAGTTGGGTTCCAACAAAGTAGAGGACTTAGTATATATAAACAACAATTGGCGCCTCTTTTTATATAAGGTTCCAAAATACAAGAAGGGGCTAGAGAAGCTTTGGGATGTAGCACCCAAGTCAACTAACTTGGATATGACCATCCAGAATTTAGCTAAAGCTACCTTGTTGGATGTTTGATGAATGATAGTCCCCTTAAAACCACAAACAAATAACAAAAATAGAGAAACAATGTAATGTCCCCTTTTTAGCATTCATAGCATGATGTTGTCGTTAGCCTATTTCCCCACAGTCCTGTAGACTAACCAAGACATTAATGGGACTTAGAGGCCATTTGGCCTAGATAGTTTCAGTTGCAGGTTTTTCTGAGGGGTTTTGAGGCAAGTTTGGGCATACTTACTATTTATAGTAAGTCATCTTGGGCATGAGCGGACATCCAGTGGCAACGATATGTTGATGGTAATTGTTTAAAATCGACAAGAAGACTTGTTTATCACTGATAAGATTTGTTATGCATTGATAAAGCTATTTTATAAAGTTAAATTTAAATATTTAACTTTATTAATGCATAGACTATAGTTTGTGGGAAATATTTAAATTAAAAGAGTCCCCTTTATTTTATAACATATTGGAGACATAAGTTACATTAAGGGAGTTATGTTTTGTCCCACATTGAGAAAACGAAGGATGGAGCCCTTGTGAGAACACTATAAAAGAAATGGAAGAGCTTCTTTTAAGTATGCTTGGAAATATCAAAGAAATTGGGAAATTTTTTGGAGATTATGTCTCAATAGTTTGAAGGATGAAATCCCATCAAGCTGGAAATCTTGACGCCATTGAAAGATATGGTCTTGAGATTCAACATGGTAGCAGTCGGAAAAAGCAGATACGAAAAAGCAACTTGAAAAAGTGGAATCGAAAAAGCAGGCGGAAAAAGCAATCCGTAAAAGCAGTTCAAAAAGCGGATCCGAAAAAAGCAGTCGAAAAAGCAAATCGGAAAAGCAAAACAGAGGGGGCAGCATTGAAGGAAATTATTACAGCCACCTACAACCAGGTTCTTTTGTTAATATTGCTTTTTAGGGTGTTATAAGTTTCAGCTGTAAGTGTGCATTACACCAGCATTATCATTTTGAAATCCATGTAAATGCCAAAAGTCTTGGCCATATTTCATGAGCATTGTATTAGAAATTTCATTTGCAAATTAAGAAGATAATAGTTGTTGGTGTCATTTAAGCAATTCAATATCATTATTTATTAGCTAGTTAGTTTGCATACCAACTGTTTGTAAAAATGTCAGTTGGTTGTAGGTATTCATTTCTCATGCTTTGATCATATATATGTACTGAATATTGTCAAAATTAGTAGCACACTCATGTTAGGTCATTGTGTAGTCCATTTGGAGTCTTCTAGCACAAGATTCTCATTGATGCAAATTGAAGAAAGAGTCATTTAAAGCCAGCTAAAATACTATATCAGTCATACGTCCCTTGCATGTGAATTGTTTGATGAAATTCTTTGAGCTTTCATCAGCATTTTTTGAGAGTAGATTTGAGGAGGGTCATTACAGTGGTATCAGAGCTTGCTTGGAAAGTGTTTGACGAAATGTCAAACAACTGAAATATAAAGATTTTTGGTGTTTGAAGAAGTTATAACCTATTGGGGTTATTACAAACAACAACAATTCGCAAGAACATAAAATGAGCTTCTTATTATCTTTATAAGTATGGAATTACAGATTTCAAAAATACAATATGAAAAGCTACATGAGCACCTTCCTTACAATATTTTGCAAGACAAAGGTGCGAACAACCACCCAAAACTGACCTAAACAACCCTACAAGCCTTTCTTATATAGGCAATTTTTTGCCGCCTAGGAAGGTTCTTGATGTTTATCCCCAAACTCTTGAGGCTGACCAACACCAAAATTACATTGTATTACATAGAATTGGCTCAAGACAATTACAAATTATATTTTTAGGTAGCCCAACTTACGGAGGCCCTAACTTTTAAACCGTAGACTCAATTGGTTGCTATAACCACTTTTTGGAAATGACAATTATTGTTCAACAATGGCTGAGTCATGTAAGCTCCAGTCAATTGAGGTTTGACCCTTAAATGAAGCCTCTAAAGTCTTCAAAATTGAGCTCAATGTTTTTATATCAAAAATTAATACCAAAAATCCTCAACTTTGCCAATATATATGATATGGCAGTGAAACTCAATTGGCAGGTTGACATATCTAAGATGAAGCCCCACCTCTGAAATTAGAACATTTTGAGCTTGAATGACCAACTTACTAAAAATAGTAAGCTTCCACAATTAGCAACTCTGCACTAAAACACCCTTATATGGAAATGTAATTTTTGTAATTTCCAATATAGAAGCTCTTATTACTGAGTAAAACTTCATTTTCTAGGCCTTAGAGGTAAAGAGATCAATACTTGTGAGGGTTTAGAGAAAGAAAAGAAGGGGTTTGCCAGCTTCTCAAATAGAAGCCATGTTAAAAAAAGAAGAAGTTGATAGGTTAGTTTCTAGGAGAATCAAGAAAAATTAAAAAGAAAACCACCAATACCACCTTCTCAAACAACCACTAGACATCATCCCTTCTTACCTATGGCTTCTAGAGATGGAGATGATGTAGAAACACTCGAAACCACCACCTGCAAGAGAGGCCATTAGATAGGGCTTTTCAAAATTAATTAAGAGAAATTGCTGATATAAAGGTTGGGTGTTGCTTCTTTGTGAATGGTCTTCCATTCAATCTTGTTAGATCACTTTATTGGAGAGTGGTGGTGCAAGCAATAAATCAAGCCCCTAATGGTTACCAAGGTCGTGGATATGAAAATGCGAGAACTATTTTATTATATAATGAGAGAAAAAATGAGATAACCTCGTCAAACCCATATGCGATTCTTGGATCTAAACATGAGTGACTATTGTCTCTGATGGAGAGAATGGTTGAATAAACCGACCATCAACAAATGTGATTGTTGTCTCCTCCAAGGGGGCAATGTTCTTGAAGATGGTTGATTGCGAAGGGAGGAGGTATTAGATGCTGAATTTATTGCCCAAATTCTCATTGAATCCATATAGTCCATTGGTGTTGTTAATGTTATCCAAGTAGTAATGAACAATGCAAAAGTTTGTAGGTCTGTGGGTGCTTTGGTAGGAGCACGATATGTTCACATCTTTTGGACACCATGCACCATCCACTCCTTGAATTTGGTGATGAAAGCAATTGGCACCTTAATTGAGTGGGTGAAAAAAGTATGAGAAGGGTGAGGATATCCAAATATTTGTGACAAACCACCATATGTCACAAATAATTTTCAGAATTTTGTCGATTTTGGAATTATCGGAGGTAAATTTTAAAATTTAATTTAGTTTCATTTAACATTTTTTGTCATGTTTACATAATTGAATGAAATGTTTTTTGTGTTGTTTACATATTTAAAATGTGTGATTAACTTGCAATTAACATGTTATTAGGTGCCTGAAACTTGGTTTGGTTCACAAATAATCATCCTTATGAGTCATGTGAGGGTGAAAGATTGTAATGTCTCTTGGTACGGGGTTCCACAATTTCTTGGCTAACCACTTGCAAGTGTGTTAGTTCTCAATACTTTTATAGAACATTTCTATTTCATATTTAGTGTATCCTTTTGTGAGAGGTTGTAATTAGACACTTAGCTCCTGGGGGAGTGCCTCTTGGAGCTCCAATATTGAAACAACTCTCTACTAAGTGTCGTCATTTCACAATCTTCCCTCTTAATAGGCCTTATGGATGTTTGATCAACAACATCCATCCTTCTTAAAAGAGATGACTGCCATCCTAAGCCTTGTGAACTAACATAGGTATCTTCACTTTAAATTAATATTGGTCCTCAGAGAATCAATACCTCTGTCTTCTCTTATTAAAGTTCTTGAGTTGCTTTACGGAGTGGCTTATTTGTGCTATGAGCCCTTGTGAGCAGCTGAGCTTCCACGGGAAGTAATTGTCCTTGTTATAATGATCTACAAGTGATCCCTTTTTATACTGATCCTGATTGGTGGTTTCTTATTGTAGGACTTATTCTTGAATAGCTCTTCAAACTCAACCTCACCCTTTAGCATACATTGATCTGACTTGCTCCTCTTCTTTGTGTTTCACCGAATTAATAGACCTTGTGATGGTGCTTGTGCATTATCACTTACCACTCTCTTCCCTTTGTTCCTTCTTGGATTCTCTTGAGTTTCGAATTAGTGAGCGTTTGATGGAGGCTTGGGATCTAATTTCCATGAACTTCATATGTAACTAGTAGGTGTCTTTTCGTGTTTGTCATCTGCCCTTCTTTATCTGTCTTCCTGTTCAAATTTTTTTCCTTCCCTCCTCCAACACCATGGTATGGGTTTAAGTAGGCTTGATCGCTCGTGAGTCACGACCCGTGGTCGTGTCTTTCCAATCTTGTGTAATAGTTTTTTCGATCATCTGTATACTTTATATGTTTGTTTGATTCATTTTATACCTATATATATATATATATATATATATATATATATATATATATATATATATATATATATAAGTAATAAAATTTATAGTGTTTGTTTGATTTGTTATATATATATATATATATATAACATTATAATAATATCTTTATAATATTTGTTTGATTCAATATATATATATATATAAATTTATTTGTGATAATCAATATGATAATGATTTTATAAGTAAAACATTATTATCTTGATAGGAAAAATAAAATAAAATAAATAAATATATTATTTATTTATTAAAAATGAGAATCATTGTTGTTATCTATCTTGATCTTGAGGTTATTATAGTCCCTCCTACTTAATTTTGCTTGTCCTCAAGCAATTTGATATTTTCTTCCTTCTCCCAAGTGGCATCCTCCTTAGATAGATTTTTCCATTGGACCGACTATTTTGTAATAGTTCTATTCCTCAACTTCTTCTTCTGTGTGCCTAGAATAATTTCTAGTTCCAAAATAAGTTGACCTTTGTCGTCCAGTGGTCGTAATTCTGTACAAGGTTCTATTTGTTTCTTTAATACTTTCTTAAGTCTTGAGACATGAAATATATTATGGATTCTACTACCCTCGGGTAATTGTAGTTCATATGCTACCTCTCCAAGCTTCCTTATTACTCGATATGACCCATAGAATTGTGGCTTTAATTTTTTTGCTCCATTTTTCTTAATTGAAGTTTGCTTATATGGTTGTAGTCTTACGAATACTAAATTCCTGACTTCAAATGTTCTTTCAATGCGTTTTCTATCCGCATAGATCTTTTGTTGATTTCGGGCTTGTTGTAGATTTTTCTTAAGAGTTTTTAAGATATTTGTGCTTTGTTGAATGATGTCCAATGCGCTTGGTACTTGACTCCCTTGTAGGATCAAATTCCCAAATGTAGGCGCCTCATAGATATATAGAGCTTTGAAGTGGGTCATTCCAATGGACATGTGATGGGTTGTATTATAGCAAAATTCACCTAAGTGTAGCCATCTGATCTGTGCTTTTTGCTGCCCTATTACATAGTTCCTCAAATATCCTTCTAACCACTTATTTACTACTCGGTTTGTCCATCTGTTTGCAGGTGGCAACTCGTGCTGGGGGTTAAACTGGTCCCTGCTAGTTTAAATAACTCTTGCCAAAATTGACTAATGAATTTGTTGTCTCGATCATTGATTATATTTTGTTGGACTCCATGGAGTCTGAATGCTTCTTTGAAAAATAGTTCAGCCATTCGATGTGTTGATGACTCGGTACTGACGGGAAAGAAATGAGCGTATTTGGTGAGTCTATCCACTATTAAATAATTACTATTCTTCCCTTGAAATTTGGGTAAGTCAGTTATGAAATCCATCGAAATGCTTTCCCATTTTTTATTAGGAATGGGTAATGGCTGTAGCTGTCCTGTAGGGTGTGTGTGTGTTCTGCCTTATTCTGCTGGCAAATCATGTATTCTTGTACATATTTTTGGAAATCTTTCTTTAGACCTTTTCATGAGAATTTCTCTCTTATCTGTTTATATGTTTTGAAACACCCTTGATGGCCAGACAAAGGATCATCATGATAGTCTTGTAGGATTGTGTTTTTAACTTTTGATTGCGGAATATGTAGTAGTCCTGCAGGGTGTATTTGTTCTGTCTTATTATGCTGGCAAATCGTGCATTCTTGTACATATTTTAGGACATCTTTCTTTAGACCTTTCCATGAGAATTTCTCTCTTATCTGTTTATATGTTTTGAAATACCTTTGATGGCCAGACAAAGGATTATCATGATACTCTTGTAGGATTGTGTTTTTAACTTTTGACTGCGAAATTAGAAATATTCTTCCTTTATAAAATATAATGTCATCTCGGGTTTTGAAGTCTTCATTTGGATTTTTTCCTTCTAATATTTCATTAGCTTCTAGATTTTCTGCATACTCAGCAATGATATATTTTTTTCCAATTTCCTGAAATACTAGTAACCATATTGAGGTGGGGGCGTCGAGATAGAGCATCTGCAACTCCATTATTCACCCCTTTAACGTATTTTATATCAAAATCGTATGCTTCAATTCTACTCACCCATTTTTGTTGTTGATCATTAAGATCTTTTTGGCTTAGGAAGAAACATAAGCTATTATGGTTTGTCTTAACAGTGAATTTCCCATAGACTAGATACTGTCGGAATTTGGCTAAAGCATGCATTATGGCCAGCATTTCTTTATCATATATGGAATAGTGTTTTTATGCTTATGTGATTTTGCGACTCTCAAACGCTAAGGGGTGTTTCCTTTGCATGAGAATTGCCCCAATCCCTTCCCCCAATGCATCAAATTGTAGTTCAAAGGGTATCGTAAAATCGGGTATGACTAAAATAGGACATGAACTCATTGTTTCTTTAAATTGCTCAAATGCTTGTTGAGCCTTCTTGTTCCATGAGAAAGCACCATTCTTAGTTAAGTTTGTAAGGGGGGCCGCAACCTTAGAGAATCCTTTTACAGATTGTCTGTAGTAACTGCATAATCGAACAAATCCCCGAAGCTGAGTTAAGGTTTTTGGCTTCAGGCATTCTTTAATGGCTTTGATCTTTTCTTCATCTACGTTCACTCCTGCATTGATCTTATGTCCCAAGTAAAGAATTTCATTTAGCCCAAATTCACATTTTGAGATTTTGGCATATAATGACTCTGTTTCTAGAATATTTATGACTTCTTCAATATGTTGAAAATGTTCTTCCCATGTTTTTCTATAAATGAGTATGTCATAAAAAAATATGAGGAGAAACTTCCTTAATTGTTGCCTAAAAATATGGTTCATACATGATTGGAATGTAGCTGGAGCATTTGTAAGGCCAAAAGGGAGTACTAGAAATTCAAAGTGCCCATAATGACATTTGAATGCGGTTTTTGGGACATCTTCCTTCCTCATTCTGATTTGGTGATATCCATACCTTAGATCAATTTTTGAAAAAATACTGCATGCCATGTAATTCATCCATTAATTCATTTGTCCTAGGGATTGGATATCTGTTCTTGATGGTTTTTTTGTTTAAGGCTCTATAATCAATGCACATTCTCATAGTTCCATCCTTTTTTTGACAAGTACTACTGAAGAGGCGAATGGATTGCTACTAGGTTGAATGTGTCCCATTTCCAATAGTTTTTCAATTTCCTCTTTGTATTTATGGGGGTGCCTGTAAGGGGTGGTTATGACTGGTTTGGCCCCTTCCTCTAATCCTATGGAATGCTCAAAGCCTCTTTTGGGTGGTAAACCTAAGAGAATGTCTTCAAAAATCCTCTTGTGTTTCTTCAGGATGGGACATATATCGACATGTATTGTTGACTCATTAGTGAGTGATATATCAAGAATCATACACTTGGCTATCCACTCTCCTTGATCATGTCTAAGGATGCGTTCTATTCTATTGCTAGATACTACTTTGGGTGATCCATTAGGTAGTCCCTTTAATGTTATATCTCTTCCTTCATGTTTGAAACATACTTCCAGATTGGGTTTGAAACACCCTAAGGAGTCAATCCAAGGCATTTCAAGGATGATGTCATTTTGTAGCTTCACAACAAAAAAAATCTGCTTTTATGGTGTAGTTATTTAGAGAAATTTTCAATTGGGGAATGATCTCTATGCATTGATCAATGGTACCATTGCCCATTATCACCTTGAAGCCTTTAAATTTTTGTGTTTTTAACTACTAGATCCTTGTTGATGAAGTTGTGAGACTCTGGAGTCTATTAAGGCAATCACCTTTTGGCCCTTTAATGTTCCTTTTACCTGAAAAGGTCTCTTTCCACGCTCTTGGGTGACTACAGCTACTGTTCCAAATTCCTTCTCATCCGCCTTTATTCTTTTGTTTGGTGTCTTATTTATTTCTTCCATTCTATAAAGTTGTCCCCTCTTACATTGGTGGTCTTGAGCCCATGGCTCTTTGCACTTGAAGCACAAACCTTTCTTAGATAATTCGTCCTTATTCTTCATCGTTTCTTTACCTCGACATTGATGCCCTAGATTCCGTGGTTCTTTGCAAAAGTAACATGCTTTATTTTCCCCTCTTGATCCTTTTTTCTTGTGTGGATTTTTACTACGAGATTGAGTCTTGAATGGCTCTTTGAACTCAACCTCACCCTTTAGCATACACTAATCCGACTTGAGCCTCTTCTGTGTTTCACCGAATTAATAAACCCTTTGATGGTGCTTGTGCGTTATCACTTACTACTCTCTCCCCCTCCGTTCCTTCATGGATTCTCCTGAGTCTAGAATTAGTGAGCATTTGATGGAGGCTTGGGATCTAATTGCCGTGAACTCTAGATGTAACTGCTAGGTATCTTTTCATGTTTGTCGTCTGCAATTCTCTATTTGTCTTCATGTTCGAATTTTTTTCCTTCCCTCCAACACCGTAGTGTGGGTTTAAGTAGGCTTGATTGCTCGTGAGTCACGACCCCTGGTCGTGTCTTTCCAATCTTGTGTAATAGTTTATTTGATCATCTGTATACTTTATATGTTTGTTTGATTCATTTTATACCTATATATACTTATATTTATATTTAAGTAATAAAACTTATAATATTTGTTTGATTTGCTTGATTTATATATATAACATTATAATAACATTATAAAAATATCTTGATAATATTTGTTTGATTAATTATATATATATATATATATATTTATTTATTTATTTGTGATAATCAATATGATAATGATTTCATAAGTAAAACATTATTATTTTGATGGGAAAAATAAAATAAAATAAATAAATTTATTATTTAATAATTAAAAATTGAGAATTATTGTTGTTATCTATCTTGATCTTGAGGTTATTACAATGATGCATTGTCTCAGATGGTCATTAGCAACCAATGGGGTGTTTGGAAGCAATGAAATACAACAAGGGCCATAAAGGTATAGACAATAATCTTGGATGATGATTGGTGGGCTCAGGTGGATTTTGTATTAGAATTCATTGAGCCCATCATGTCTCTCCTTCGTTTGCCGACCTTGATGAGCCTTGTTTGGGGGACATGTATGATGTCATGGACTCCATGTTAGAGAGATTGAAATCATCAAGTTTTATACAATCCTCTATCCTTGTTTATTAAAGAATTTTAATTTTTAATTTTTTAACTAACTTTGCATCAAGGTAACTTGCATTAACATCATCTGACATTGCAAATCATTCATAGGAGAGAGTATGATCTCAAGGACACCTTGTACAAAAAGGTGGAGTCAATTGTTCTTCATTGTTGGAATAAGATGACTACAGCTTTACACCTCCTGGCATATGAACTATCTCCCAGGTTTTATAGCATTGAGATATTATTCCTGGTAGAGTGCCACCGTACAGAGATCCTGAGATTGCTAGTGAATATATATAGGCATTCAATAGGCTCTTTAGCAATCTTGAGGTGGCATCAAATGTTTGGAGAGAGTTTGCAGAATTTGTCTTAGGGAAAAATGTAGACCCTAATGCAACTAATGACCAAAGTAGAATGGATGGTATTAGCTACATGGGCAAGACTATATGTCCCTCTAGCTTCTTTACATTAAGATTCTATTACAAGTAAGTTTTTAAGATTACTTTTTCCTTTTTTTATGGCCACTTACCATGGAGAATTAACAATTTAACACTCTTAAATTTATATTGTATTTTTAAATTTTTTAAAATTTTGCTGGTTGTCTCTCTAGGTTGGGAGCTCTTCTGTTGTTGAGTGGAATTGGAGTACATACTTCTTATCCGCTTAGTGAAGCGTAATCATTTGGGTTCCAAGAAAGTAGAGGACTTGGTATATATTCACAACTGGTGCCTCTTGTTATGTAAGGATCCAAAATACAAGAAGCGGCTAGAGAAGTTATGTGATGTAGTACCTAAGTTTGCTGACTTGGATATGATGATCCTGGATCTAGCTAGATCTACCGTGTTGGATGTTTGATAAGGGTTCTCCCTTTAAAACCACAAACTCATGACAAAAAAAGATAAACAACAACAATTTGCGAGAACAAAAAATGGGCTTCTTATTACATTCAAAAGTATGAAATTACAAATGTCAGAAATACAATATGCAAAGCCACATGGGCACCTTCCTTACAATATTTTGCAAGACAGAGCTACAAACAACCATCTAGAACTTCCCTAGACAACCTTACGAGCCTTTCTTATATAGGCAAATTTCCACCGCCTGGGAAGGTTCTCGATGTTTTGTCGTAAACTCTTGAGGCCGACCAACACTAAAATTACATTTTATTACATAGAATCAGCTCAAGGTAATTACAAATTGTATTTTTAGGCAGCTCAATTTACGAAGGCCCTAACTTTTAAACCATAGACACGATTGGCTATTACAACCACTTTTTGAAAACGACAACTTCTATTCTACAATGCTTGAGTTGCGCAAGTTTGAGTCAATTGAGGTTTGACACCTAAACATAGCCACCAAAGTCTTCAATATTGAGCTCAATGTTTTTATACCAAAATATTAATACCGAAAATCCTCAATAACTTCACCATTACATATGATATGGCAATGAAAGTCAACTGACAGACTGATATATCTAAGATGAGCCTCCACCTCTGAAATTAGAACTTTCTGAGCTCTATTGACCAACTTTCTAAAATTAGTAAGCTTCCACAGTTAGCAACTCTGCACTGAAACACCCTTATTGAAATGACAAAAACATAAATATTTTTGGGTGATGCAAGATTGCCCTTACACCTTGGATGCTCTTGCATCAGTGTTATGATATAACATCGTCTGGGGCTAGTGGAATTGGTTTGGGTTCCAATGATGAGAATCTTGATTTTGTTGCAGCCGGTGATGAAGCCATTAATCCCTAATTTTTTGATGACCCATTTGACCCTTGAAGGGCATTGATACAACGATAAACTATTAAACACATCATTATGGTTTTCATTTATCATTATGTATCAAACTTTATTATTTGATGAACTAGTCTATGTTTTGAAATTTCATTTTCCAATTCAGTAATTCAATGTATGATTTTCTTTAGGATCCTGAACATATATTAATGAGCGAGTATTTAATAATTATTTTTGACATTTGGCATTGGTCAATGATCAAGCAACATATATTCATAATGAAATGTATTATGTTTTAGTTTTGCAATTATGCACGTTTCTCTTATTTTTTCTATATACATACATATACATACATATACATACATACATGCGCACACACACACACTCATGAACCCCCCCCATGAACCCAAATGGTTTTTTTTTGTCCAAACCCACAAACCCGAACCTGAACCTGAATCCAAATCTGTCCCCGAACCTGAATTGACAACTTAGAATTTAACCATTTCTTACCTTATCTGTTTTTTCCACATTGTGTTCTAGCTCTGACATGTAAATCCTTTATAATAGGAGGGTTTATGGTAGTGTTGACTCTGATTCTTGTTCAGCAGAGTATAGGAGAACCATTTCAGTTGTCAGTTGATTTAGTTAACAAGAGTACTATCATATTCAGCTACAGTCCTAATGGCCAAACGTGAGTATAGTTGTAGATTTTTTAAGTGAATCAAGTTATGTAACAACTTTGGTTTTCTTAGTTAAGCAAAAGATTGCTACTCAAACAACAGAGAATCTGGTCTATGCAGCAAGTTTTTGATGTATGGAGAATATAAAACAGTTCCCACAATTAATGTAGAAAAATGAAGTCGATGAAGTAATTCCTTGGTGAAATACACCAGTCATCAAGAGCATAAGACAATGGAGAGTCAACCAGTTCACGAGCAGTTGAGTTGCATGCTAAGTTTTTTGAATGTTACCTACCTCTGATGAGTGTGTTTCTATCTTTAATAGCAGCATAAGCCTTGAGTGAACGTTTTCTGATTGATGTACCAATGAAGACTATTTTTATATGTTAATGTGCCCCTAGTTAATGTACTCACCAATTCACTTAATTATGTTGGTTTTAAACTTTAAATCGGACAGGATAGTTCAACAATTGTCATGGGCGGCCCCTTACCTATATCCCCAGGCTTTCGCTTTCTCGAAGAGGGCGCCTACCAGCCTAGGATTCCAATAACAAATTCATGTCATATACATTAGTATTTTCATTTGAATGGATTTCAATAACAAATTCATGTCATATACATTAGTATTTTCATTTTGTCATCAACCAATATTGGGCTTAATCTGTATCTCCAGTCACATGTTTTTCTTGGCCTCTCCTCCAATAGCTGGATTATGCAAGTGATCTGCATTGCCTAAATGAACATATAATTGGGCTAGTAACATTATGACCTATATCCGTGCTTCTAAGTGTTGCTTGTGCTGCCAATATACAACTGTAGAGCAATTTGGAAAGTAATGTGCAACTACAAATTAATTTCAATTTCATGTAGTCATAGCGCTTGAGGTAATATTCTTGATCCGCATACGTGAAATTGTTACAATAAATTATTTTCCTAATTCATCCCCAAAATAATTGAGCAGGTAGCAAGGGATGCTGAAGGTACTATTTTGGGTGGTTTATTAGAAGCACCCCTTCAGCCATCCACTAAAAAAAGATATCGGGTATAATTTGATCTTCTGGTGTTTCTGTGTACTTTGTAATTGGCATTATCATCATTCATTTTTTGATGGTTGGAACATTTTTGTTTTTTTAGTTAATGCTAAGAGTCAATAACATGTCAACAGGGAACAAATAACACTTTTGTTTTCACAAATGTTTCTGGAAAGCCAGACATATTTCGTCCAACAGGTAAATATGACTATCCTTATCCTGTATTTAAATTGTAAATTAATGTAGATTGCACATGCAACAATCTCCTCTAATATGTTTAAAGAGGATATTTCTACTCACATTTGTAACACTGCATTTAAGTCTGAATTTTATGTTTGGTCCTATTTTCATTGTTGTTCGTCTTCTTGATATGCATTTGACATTTGTTAAATATGTGGTTTTTCATTTTTGGCATATTGTACAGGCATGCATCTGAGCATAGTCGATACATGAATAGATTAAAAAAAAGAGAGATCAAAATAGATAAACTAGTAGGCAGATATATAGATAGGGATGAAAGGCATAGGACGCAGCTATCCTCCCACAAAAATGTACAGTTGACCAATTTTCAAAAGACCGAAAACATCATGGATTTATTTTTTAAAATTTCAGCCTTTGGTCTTCATGACCTGCATAGTTTGTAGTCAAAAACAACAAAAAAGTTGGAAAAAAATCACTATGTTTTCGTGAATCTGGGGAAAAAAAGTTTGACTTTGTTTTGTCTTTGGTACTTTTTTGTGGGAGATTAGCCTGTACCAAAGGCATATAGGCAGGCAGGGCAGTTCTTATTTCTTTCTTGTCCATCTGGAGGCAAGTGGGTGAATACATAATTGGCGTTGATGTGTAATAGATCTTGCAAGTGGATTTTAAGAACAAGTATTGCAGATGTTCTGTGATCCGTAAATTGGGGCAGATATTCCACAAAATGCAGAAATCAGCATACAGGTTAGCGTTGGCCAGATTTCTCTACACTCCTTTACACCCATTCTTAGCACCTACAATTATACTTTTTGACAATAAACCTGGAAGGGCCGGGAACTGTAAGAAAATGGGTATCATATCCCTGATGCTGGCATCATTACAACCATCAGGTACATAGCCAAAAAATGAGATTAGAGATACATGACCATGCCTAACCAATTTGATATTGACTGCTGTGAGAAAGAAAAATCATACAAACCTGCCTCATAAGATATAATCACTGTATTGAACCAAAAGCAAGAAACAAAATACCCAGCCATTGCATCCCATAACTGAACTAAAATAGCTATACCATAACTAACACAAACGTTGGCAATATACCAGACCCTAACAGAGAACCATAACATTTTAAGAATAAAAACTGGGAGGCTGGGGGGAGGGGGTGCTGCACAAAATATGGAGGTGTCAAGAGACTACCTTTACATTTATCGCAAGAGACTACCTTATTACGCAGAGCCACAACCACCACATTATTTAAAGCATCACTGTCCTGACATTCAGAAACTGTCAGAATTGTATCCACAAGCAATCCTCTCTTCAAGCTCTTCACAATTCCCTTCACTGAATGCTGCAAACATTATTGCCTTTCTTTGTGGCATGTAAGTGATCAAGGAACCATGTCATATTGTAACAAATCAGAAATGAACCAGCCACAGTTGATAGCAATGAAGCACAAGACAAAGTCTGAGGCCATGTCGAAAACTGTCGTGTCCCATGATAGGTTAGACATAAATATTACATATTTAATTCAAACTCTACATTGCATGTCCTAAATACAATAATTCAAGCTAGGATATTATAAATAATAATAATTAACTCATTTAATCATGTCAATTAATCTATATGTAGCATCAATACCCCTATATCCAATTTCATTACTATCTAGTTTACTGATGGAAAGAGTAGCTGTTAACCAAGTTTCCTAGATACCATCTGCAATGGTTCCCGTCAAAGTTTAAAGGTTCAAATCCTTGTCCCATCTTGAGTCTTTCCGTCAAGGTTTCCAGAATGCTGACCCTTACCCTATCTTGGGACAAATATTCATTGCTTGGATTGATACAAGCCCCTCGTTAGTAACATTACAACTCCTCTATAAGTCAAATAGTAATGGGACAGAGTATATATATAACTATATATACTGGCCATTTATTCTTTTTTTTTTTACCAGTAACAAAATAGTTTTATTAATAATAAAATAAAGGTTTACATGAGAAATACAGAAAGACCATCATAGCTACCTCCTAAAGGATGCCCAACCATCCAATCAACCAACATCATTTAAGTAAGGAAACATGACACACTAACTCCTATCACCTAAGAGCACATCACTTAGTAATGGCTTCACTACCAAAGACACACAACTTATTGATCACATTAGGATCACCCCGCTTGACCCGATCAGCTCCTTTGTCCACTCAAGCTTGCCTCCGCCACAACTCGTCCATTTAACTTGTCAATGCCATGAAAGAAAGGACTCCACTACCCTGCAAGAAGGCTCCTTCGACATTCAAAAAGACCACCTTGCAATCACCATTTTTCAAAATTGCAAAAAAGTCCATCTCCTCCATTCAAAGTCAGAGACTTGGTGGTGTTTCCTATCGCTTCTAGTTCGCATCATTCTTGGGATCTTGGTTGAGAAAAACCTAGGCATATTACATCAGCCTTTTCATTG
Source organism: Cupressus sempervirens (assembly GCA_028749045.1). Taxonomy (NCBI): domain Eukaryota; kingdom Viridiplantae; phylum Streptophyta; class Pinopsida; order Cupressales; family Cupressaceae; genus Cupressus; species Cupressus sempervirens. The sequence continues at coordinate 851,131,484 of CM053785.1, forward strand.
CCCCAAATTGCTTGGTTCAGCTTGTCCTAGGCCACGACAATATTCGCCCTATAGGTTTCCTTGTCCACCTTCCCCCACCACCTCACAAACAACACCAAGCCATAGACCCTCGCATCATCTTTGTTGTCGATAAAATCTATAGTGTAGCCAACAGGTAGAATAGCATCCGAACGGGTGTGTGACGCTTGAGTCAACCCTTCGGAAAGGTATACGTACACCATCCGGAATGGAATTGTAAGCATCATTGTAATCATTGTATTCGGATTGTAAGCATTGAGTCCATATTGCATATATGAATAAAATATCTGTTTTGTGTTGTATCATGCTATACTATATGTGTTAAAGTATCTTTACCTTGTACGGTAAACAATCTTCATCTGCAAAACATTCTGAAGTGTCCGATCCAATGCCAAGGATTGCCCACTCCAAAATGGAGTCAGAGTAAGCATCTCTAGCACTTCAGCTTTCCATTTAAACACCTCACGACTCACCTTCCCAAATTTCATGATGAAGCCCACAATAAATTTGCACCAAAGCTTATCAAATCAATTCATTGAAGGAAATAGTTATAATGACATTGCTGGTCCTCTCACATGTGATGGTCTTTATTCATCAATATTACAAATATATATATATATTTCTGAGATGATCTTTATCATTAATAGCGTGTATATATATATATAATGGCCATTTATTCTTTTTTTTTTGATCAGTAGCAATATAATTTTATTATTAGTAAAATAAAGGTTTACATGAGAATTACAAAAAGATCATCATAGCCACCAAAAGATGCCTAACTATCCAATCAACCAAAATCTTTTAAGGAAGCATAACACACTAACTCCTATCACGTAAGACTATATCACTTTTTAATTAAGTCTTTACAAAGCCTTAGTAACACCTTAACTACTAGAGACACACAAAATATCGGTCATGTTATGATCATCCTCCTCAACCCAATCAACTCGTTCGTCCACTCGAGCTTGCCTCCACTACAACTCGTCCATTCAACCTGCTAATGCCATGAAAGGAAGGGCTTCAGTGCCTTGCAAGCATGCTCCTTCGACATTGAAAAAGACCACTTTGCAATCATTATCTTTCAAAATTGCAAAAACGTCCCATCTCTTCCATTCAAAATCAAGGACTTCGGCGGTGTTTCTTGCCGCTTCTGTTGCGCATCATTCTTGGTATCTTGGTTGAGAAAACTCTAGGCAATTTTGCATCAGTCCTTTCATTGCCCCAAATTGCCCATTTCATCTTGCACTAGGCCATGACAATATTTACCTTATAGGCTCCTCCGTCCACCTTCCCCCAGCACCTCACGAACAATAATGAGTCATAGACCCTCGCGTCATCTCTGTCTGCAAATCATTTTGAATGTCCAACCCAATTCCAAGGATTGCCCACTCCAAGATGGAGTCTGAACCAAGCAACATATCCTCTTTGAACAAATTAGTAACTACCCACTTAATCATTGTCGTTTCTTCACCTATCTCAAGCCTCCACACAATAATCATTGAGATTATGTCTAAAGTCACACTTGATTTCCTTTCTCTCTCCATGAATTGCCTACCAATAACACCAAAAGACACATTCATCATATCTTTTTTGATTTTAAGCAGACCCATTAGCCTCTCCTTGTTGACTGGGCCCTTAAATCCTTTCTATTGCTTGTTTGTGTGAACCAAGAAGGTCACCTCCATCTCAAAGAAAAGCTTCTTTGTAACTCAAATTCAACACACCACAATACTCAAACAGCATCTCTGGCACTTCAGCTTTCTATTTAAACACCTCACTGCTCACCTTCCCAAATTTCCCTATAAAGCCCACAATAAATTTGCACGAAAGCTTATCAAATCAATTCATTGAAGGTAATAGTTATGATGACATTGTCCGTCCTCTCACATGTGCGACCTTCCTTGAAGGCTTGGAAACCGATTAACTAAATCTTTCCATCATCATTATGAATCGTCCATCCAATCAACGAACCATATTTCCAGAATGACAAGGGAATAAATTACACACATGAGGACACCTGATCAGGTTAAGGGACAAAGCCAAAAACCATGTTAAAGACCAAAATGTAGGGATTGCAAGTCCTCCATCCTTATTTCATTCTCCTGACCCAAGGTTAGTGCCCATTTTGATAATACATCTACCTCCATATTACCACTTCTCCTCACATGTTTAATTTTGAATTCCTCGAAAGATGAAAGCAACTCTCTAATAGCAAAATTTTTCTTTGTAGATGCTAAGCTTGTATTTCTCCTTTCTGAATAGCCTACACAATAACTTGAGAGTCTCCTTACAAACGAATTTAATGCATATTTAACTTTCTCCCCACATAGAGAGCAAGAAGGGAAGCTGTAGCCTCCACCATGTTATTTGTTCCCTCTTTGTGCTGCAAAGGGCAAAGTGTTGCTGAGTCAATCTTGAACAATAACACCATTCCTGGAGGGACCATGATTCCCTTTCGTAGCCCCATCAAAATTGAGTTTAATCGAACCACACTTAGGCAATTCCTAAATAACCTCATCCTTCCCTCTCCCTTGAGCTAAATTCAACTTCCCATTGTTTCCAGATCTGATCTTAATCCCAGGCTATTCTGCTTAAACAGGCTTACCCTCTGTAGTATAAGGAACATTTGAATTAAGATGTGCTGTTACAACACCCATCAACTCTTACAACACCCACCTTATCTTGGAAATTGTTTTGGTTACATTTCTTCCATTCTTCCCAAACCACAACGGAGGGACTAATCTGCTACACCTTAGATAATACTAACTTTCTCTAAGCTTTTTGCAAACTCATAAAATCATCCTTCATAGTATTCTGCAATGGCCCTGACCAACCCAGCTTAGCCCTTAGCATCGCCCAACATTCTTTGGCAAATTCAAACTGCAGTTGCAAATAATCAACATCTACAACACCCTCACATAACACTCATTTTGTTGGCCCAATGAAGCCATATTTTTTCCTGCACTCCCCTGTCAAAATTCTCCCTTGAATGGCTAACCATGCGAAAGAGCCTGCCTTGGGGAGGTGATCCTTTCCCCAACACAGCTTGGTTGGTCATCCCAGTAGTTCATTAGAGTTGTCCAACAGTTGATAACCTAATTTCACCGAATACTGCCCATTTTTAGCAGCACACTAAATCAGACTATCCTCCTTACCAGTAATCATCAATTCCCTACTCTGGAACATGTTATTCATTAATGCCATCTGCTGATCCATAAGTCCCAAGTGACCTGCACTTTTCCATTCCCATTGCTGACTAATTGGATCTGTTTGATTTTGATACCTGTTGAATAAATTTTTTTTTCAAGTCATGATACTCCTCATTGTCCTTAATAGCTGGAAAGCCACTCCGTGAATGTCATTGCCCGCATTCTAGGATAGAATTTTATAAATAATTAGATAATACAATATTACTAAATTAACAGCGATAATAAAATCACATATCAAAATTAACATAAAATATAAAAAATAAGAAATAATAAGAAATAATAAAAAATTATTATTACGATAATAGAAATAATAACACATATGATCTATTATCAATAAAAAAAAATCTAAAATAAGATTCAAAATAATTAAATAAAAATAAAAATATAATGAATAAATAAATAAATAAAATTAAATACAAGAGAGAATATAGTAGAAAGTATGTTACCTTTCTAAATAGGATTTAATAATAAATGAATAAATAATATAATATAAATTAACTAAATCTAATGAAAAGTCAAGAGATGTAGTAAAGAGACGTGACTCCTTCAAATTAAGATATAAAAGGGAGGAGAGTTCATTTGAAAGAGAAAGAAAAAAGAGAGGAGAAGAGAGGATTAATGGAAAAGAATAAATAAGAGATAATGATAGCATCAAAGGTGATTGCAGAAAGACTTGAAAGATTTATTTACATAGGTGATTTTAGTTCTTTTAACTTCTCCTTGAATGCATCAATCCTCCCATATGCAGGCTCATTCCATTTCCCTATTCGACTGGAGACCGGCGAACAACAGAAGCCTACCAGAAATCCCTTCAAATCTGGAAAAATGGTTTCTAGATGATAACTTTTTACTGCAAATCAAGCAATGATGATTAGAAGAGGAATTTGAATGTCGTGAAATGTTTTGTTTTCTGGCAAAGTTGAAGGTTTTAAAAGAAAAAATAATTAAATGGAATAATGAATACTTCAACAATATATTCAAAGAAAAACTAGGCAATGAAGAAGAAATTAAAAAACTTAATGAAGAAGTAATAAAAAAAGGAATGGACAATGAAAAATTTATGAAAGAAAAAGAATTATTATTCAAATGAGAAACAATCTTGTCTAAAGAAGAAGTATTCTGGAAACAAAAATCGAGAGAGACATGGTTAAATGAAGGGGATAGAAATACAAAATTCTTTCATGCAAGTACGGTCAAGAGACGCAATATTAATAGAATTACTGGAATAAAAGACAATACAGGTCAAGAAATAGAAAATCCAAATAATATAGCAGAAACCTTTGCTAAATATTACTCATATACGTGAAATAATTACGAATATTCAGATCTTGATGCTCAAAACAAAATGTTAAAATCAATTCCTAAAGTAGTAATGGATGAAGACAATAAATATCTCAAAATTTTTTTTACTATAGGAGAGATAAAAGAAGCTCTTTCCTCTCAATCTCGATAAATCCCCGAGACCCGATGGTTTTAGGCCTTCTTCTTTCACAGATGTTGGGAAACTTTAGGAAGGGACTTATGGGAAGCTATAGAAGCAACCATGAACTCAAGATCATTATTAACAGAAATTAATAATACCTTCCTAGCTTTGATTCCTAAGAATTCAACCCAAGCAACTCTAGGGGACTTTAGGCCGAATTCACAAATAAATTTCAGAAGAACAAATCGGTTTCGTCCCTAATAGGTCTATATATGATGGAATAATCATTATCCAAGAATTAATTCACTCAACACAAATGAATAAGGACTCATGTATGTTAATGAAATTAGATATCTGCGAAGCGTATGATAAGGTGGATTGAAGATTTCTTTGCAAAACAATGAAAGCATTTGGCTTTTCCCATCAATGGGTCAATTTAATATTTAATTGCATTTCAACACCAAAGATATCCCTACTAATCAACGACATTCCTGAAGGATTTTTTAATATATCAAGAGGAATAAGACAAGGAGACCCAATTTCACCCTTTCTCTTCATTATTATGGCTGAAGCATTTGGGAGGGCCATAAAATGGCCCAAGCAGAAGGGAAAATCAAAGGAGTTATAGTAGCTGATGATGTGGCTAGGATCACACATCAACAATTCGCTGATGACATGATAAAATCAGGAAAAGTAACATGGAGGAAGCCTGCAAATTTAAGAACATCATCAAAATTTATATGGAGGCTTCAGTTCAAGAAGTTAATGCAGAAAAATCTGAGATCTTTTTCCTTAATACACATGCAGATCTAAAAAGAAATATATGAAATATCATGGGCTATAAAAAAGGAACCTTTTTGTGTAAATATCTCAGGATTCACATAGAGAGAGGAGCTAAAGAGGGCAAAACATGCAACTTGATTTCTGAAAAAATTGATAAGAAGTGGAAAGCTGGAAAGGGAAATACTTAAACAAGGCAAGTAGATCAACCATGATCAAAGCAATATTGTCAGCTATTGCTACATGTCAGATGTCTTGTTTACCTCTTTCCAAAGGTGTCAAAAAACAATTAGGCAAAAAACTAAGAAATTTCTTTTGGCAAGGAACATAAGAGAAGAAGAAATTAGCAATATGATAAAATGGGATCAAATATGTAAACCCAAAGAATTTGGAGGCCTAGGCATCAAAACTTAAGTTGGCAGAACGAGGCATTAGGAGCCAAACTAGTATTGAGATTGTATCAGGAACATGATAATAAATATGCTAAAAATTTATACCACAAATATCTAAACAATTCAGATCCCATAACACTTTTTCGAACTAGAAACCCCCCTAGAGGTTCAAAAGTTTGGAACTTTATGATGTAGAATCAACATCTTGTTTTGAACAACATAACTTGGGATATAGGCAATGGCCAGTATGCTCTTTTCTGGGAAGACTCATGGGATGGTCTCCAAACTAGTATTGAGAATGTATTAGAAACATGATAGTAAGCTAGCTAAATTTTTATACCACAAATATCTAAACAATTCAGATCCCATAACTCTTTTTCCAACTAGAAACCCCCTAAAGGTTCAAAAGTTTGGAACTTTATGATGCAAAATCAACATCTTATTTTGAACAACTTAACTTGGGACATAGGCAATGGCTAGGATGCTCTTTTCTGGGAAGACTCATGGGATGGTCTTCCCTCGACAGACAAATCCAATTTACCCGCCAACATTGAGAGCACCCTAACACAACTATGTTGATCAATTTCTGAGTAATAGATCAGCAAACCATAAAGAAAGGAGAGATAGACTAGTTTGGGGAGTAGCTAAGAATGGGAACTACAGTGTGAAGAAAGGTTATGAGATTATTATCAACTCACAAGGATGGGAAGAAATGGAAATTCCCCTTAACCTATGTTGGGACCCAACATGCCTTCCAAAGGCAGGTATCTTTCTATGGGCAATATTGTAGGATAGAATCTTAACAACAGATAGATTCACTAAATTGGCTTTGAAGGGTTGTCAAGATGCGTATTATGTGAAAATGATTCTCAAATGGTTGGGCATCTATTATATGATTGTCCTTTCTCTAATCAATGCTGGAAATGGTTATGCAACAAGCTAAACTGGAATACAGTTTTTAACAAATAACCTTTGGAATTTCTAAGAAGCTCGCCCCAAAATGGATCCTCTAAAGTATATAGTAAGCTATGAATATCCCCTTACACCCTTCTTTGAGAAGTTTGGAAAGAAAGAAATAGAAGAAGAATTTTTACCAATACAAAGATGGATATTCGATCTTTGTTGAATAAAGTGGAGGCCAGCATTCTAGAAGTCGCCAACAATCATTTAATGAACTCCTGCAAAGAAGAAGGTTCATTTTCTTGTTGGGATGCAGATATGAGGAAGAATTGGTATAACTTGATCATCCCCCCAATGTCATACTCTAAAGCCAATAGGTAGGCAAGGGCCACTTGTAAATGGGAACCTCCTCCAATAGGATGGTTTAAACTAAATTTTGATGGTGCTTCGAGGGATAAACCTGGGTATGCAAGATTGGGTTGCATCATTGAGAATGAATCGGGGTCTTGCTTGGTTAAATGAGCTAAATTCCTAGGCACAACCTCCAACAACCTAGCTGAATCAAAAACCCTTATAGAGGGCTTGAAACTCAACCAAGAGGCTGGTATTTCTAAGTTAATTATTGAAGGAGATTCTCAAATCATACTTAATGCATTAAGAAAAAGCACACCTAATTGGATTCTAAACTCTAAATTGGAAGAAGCTATCCAACTAATGGATAAACATTAGGAGACTAGAACTGGGCACATCTACAGAGAGGGGAATAAGGAGACAGATGCTCTGGCAAATATAGGGGCAGAAAGTGTAGATTATATCTAAATTAACAAAGATTAAGGGTTTAATTTAGAATAAATTAGGACCTAGTTAAGGTACAATTTAGCAACAATTAAATAAACTAAAAAGCCCTTCTATAAAACTAATAATACAATAAACTTAACTTACACATCTAAATTTAACAGTAATAACTCATGACAAACATCAAAGAAATTTTTGTAATTTTGTTATGAAATTTCTAAAAAAAGCTATGAATTTCGTTTATATGATAAGGATTTTATCTAATAATGATCTTGATTAAGATGAGCCATGTTTTGCAGATACAACAAGGTAGGGGAAGGAGCTCTACATTTTGCCATTTATGGGTTTGAACAAGCTTAATATAGAGAATGCTCCCAAAAAAAGGATCGCAGGAAAGAAACTGGAATTTATAATTAGAAAACAAATCCTTAAGAAAAAGCATCAAAGGAAAGAGAAGCCGAGATAAAATGCATGCAAGAAATTGTAAATCTACTATATAACCAAAATAAAAGCTCTCAAATTATAAAATTTGTAATGGAAGGTATGTCTTCCTAAAGCTTCCAAAGTTTGTAAGGAAGATATTATGTGAGGGAGGGAATACCCTCTCAAAGACTTTTGGATTAGTATCAAAGGCAATTGTACAAATACATACACAGGAAATTAAACATTCTGGGCAACACTAGGGGTTTCCTTCCCCGTTCCCAGTGCTTGCACTTTGAACAGGGTAAAACTCTTGTAAATAATTTAAATATATAATAAATATAGGGCGTTATGCCTTTTACCAATCAAAAAAATAAAAATAACATTTATGGTCTATTATCAATAATTTAAAAAAAAAAAAAAAAAGATTTAAAATAATTAAATAACAATAAAATAATAATGATGAATAAATAAATAAAATTGAATACGAGAGAGAATATAGTAGAAAGTATGTTACCTTTCTAAATAGGATTTAATAATAAATTATTTTAAACATAAAAGAAATAAATAACATAATATAAATTAACTAAATCTATTGAAACGTCAAGATATATGTTCTAAAGAGATGTGACTCCTTCAAATTAAGATATAAAAGGGAGGAGAGTTCATTTGAAAGACAAAGAAAAGGAAGAGGAGAAGAGAGGATTTAAGAAGGATTAATGGAAGAGGAAAATAATGAGAAGAAAATGAGAAAGAGATTTTTTTTTAAAAGATTAAAATAATGAAAGGATGTCACCTCAATATTATTATAGATAATTATTAAAAAAATAGAACTAAATTTCTAATATTATTATCATTGTCATTTTTGGATTTAAGAGGGGAGTCTAGGTTGCAATCAAAGCAAGGCTTGAGTAAATTCTGACCAATTGGTTGTTCCCAAAATAGGGTGGGGATTAGTGATCCCGAATGCCTTGAGGCATTGTACCAAGAAAGGCTCAATAGCTTGGATTTGTAAACTTTAGGGGAACACTTATTGAGGATTGGTGTCTAAGCAACCTGATTACATCTAAAATCTCTTTCTTAACAACCAAAAGACATAATAACAAGGATTACACCAACTTAATAATCTTAGATCCCTATTTTGTGGAGTGAATGTAGGTGAAGATTTCTCACTTATATAAATTTAACGCATCCTATTAAACTTGAACAAATCAGGAGGGATCATATCCCAATAGAAGGTAGAGGTCAGTAATTTGTAACCCTTAGGGATGCAGACTTAACTTGTAAACTTGAGAGAGTCCGTAGCTGGTGTCAAGGCAACTTGGATTGTATCTATGCCATCTATCCATAAATTAAATATTAACATGATTGGATAATTGGAATTATTATTATGGACATATATTCATTATGATTGACTAAATAAGTATCAATCCCGACTGACCTGAAAAAGGGGACATTACCATGAATCATTCCAAAGAAAGCCTTCTTCCCATTGGCTACTTGCCAAGTCAAGTGATCAGTCACAATCTTCCTACATTCAATTATGAAATTCTGCAGTGTAGAACCTTTTGGTGGATCTCTAATTGTTAAAATCCTTTCTTGGTCTTCACAGTCCAAGTATTTTTCTCGAAGGATTTTGACCCATAGCATTTGTGGGTTTGTGTAAATGCTCCAAATGAATTTAGCCCTATGCCAAATTCATTATGTGTCAGTTTCTTATGCCAGCACTGCTGTACACCTTAGCCATGCAGATTTTATCACATGCCAACAGAGGGATCTTGTCATCATCATTTGCACCATTCAGAAATACATTCCTCATCCTTTGGTCCAAATATCTAATAATCTTCCTAGGGATTTTGAGATGACTCAGGCAGTAAACCAGAAGAGCTGACATAATCCATTGCAGCATGAGAATTCTACCAGCCGAAGTCAGCCATTTTCTTTTCCACCCATCCAATCTTTTGACACAACTGTCAGTAAGATCCTTCACATGCCCCTCAAACAAAGGAATTCCAAGATATTTACTTGGCAATTTGTACAATTTCATTCCTAAGATCCTACAAATCTTTCTTTGCTGCTCACCACTTGTGTTAAAATAGTAAACCTCAGATTTGTGCCAATCAACATTTTGACCTAAAACATCACTATATCTGTCAATCGTAGATTTACCAATTCTAGTTTCCCGGGTTGAGGCTTCCCCCATCAAGTAAGTATCATCAAGAAATGTAGGTGGGTTGATGGATCAATGCCCTCTACTACTTTAGTACCTTTCCATTGGTCACTCAATTTTTTTCTTGTAATCAACTTTCCAAGAACTGCCACCATGATAATAAACAAGAAAGGAGAAATTGGGTTCCTTGCCTTATGGCCTACGTGGTGTCCAAAAAACCTCGAGGACTCCCATTCACCAACACTGAGAGCCTTGGAGTTTCTATACAATCCCCAACCTATTCAATGGACTGAGCACAAAAACCAAATCTCTCAAGAACCTTTAGCAAAAAGTCCCTGTTGACATTATCATAGGCCTTTTTAATGTCCAGTTTGATCAATCCTCTGAGTCCAAGCTGTCTTTACCAAGTGTATGACCTCATGAGCTACAATTACTCCTTCATAAATAGTTGGATTAGGTGCAAACCTATTCTTCTTTGAAGAAATAATGGATTTGACCACAAGCTTAAGTCTATTTGCCATTGCCTTGGCAATTACCTTGTAAATGGTGTTGCACAAAGCAATTGACCTGTACTCATCAAAGTTACCATGTCATTCTGTTTTGGAATCAAGGCCATGAATGTATTATTAAGGTCCTTCAAAATAAAGCCTCCAGCTCTTGATTCCTCCACAACCTCCCCCATATCACTACTAACAGTGGCCCACACTTTCTGAAAGAAGATGGTAGGGAAACTAGTTGGCCCAGGGGCATTATCCCTACCAAGATTGAAAAGGGCATGTTTGACTTCCTCCAAGGAGCCAGACTGCATTAAGTCATGGTTTTGAGCATCCAAAATATAGCTCGGGATGACATCCAAGATGCTAAAATCTGTAGTAAGGTTGGTAGGATCAACAACAAATATGTTAGAGAAATAATTAACCACTTCCCTATTAATAGCTTCTGCAACCTAAAGAATGTTACTAGTGGAATCTTGAATGGAAAAAATCTTGTTTTGTAACCTCTTCTCCTTGATTGAGTTGTGAATTTTTTTGTTATTTCCATATCCTTCCCTCAACCATGTCTTCCTAGATTTCCGACGCCAAAAAAACTTCTTCCCTAACCAATACTTCAGCATATTGCTTGACAACTCTTTTTACTTTTTATATTTCTCCTCTCCCATCCCAGCGACTATCACTCTAGAATTCAGCTCAGTTAGCTCACTTTCCAGCTTGAATTTCTCAGCAAAGATGTTCTTAAACTCCTTCCTATTCCAAGTTTTTAATTGTTCTTTAAGAAATTAAAGTGTTTTGAAAAAGATAAAGGCTTTGTTGCCTGTTATTTTTGTGCAGCCATCCACCATTGAGCAATCTTCTATAAAAAATTATTAGCACACAGCTACATAGCCCCAAATTTGGAAGGATCCCGCTCTAGAGTAGAGTCCTCTTGAATCCTCATACAAATAGGAAAATAATCTGATCTTGAAAAGGGTAATATCTCCACACTAAAAATCTAGTCCATCCTATTCCAGTGCCCAACCCTTAGAAACATGTATAATTTCTCAGCAATATTGAGGAAACCACTTCTATGATTAGTCCAAGTAAAATTCCTATTACGAAGTTCAAAATCCATCAAACCATTAGTTACAATTAAATCCGCAAAATCCCTTTGACTTTGCCCAACCCATCCATATCTGCCCTTTTCCACAGGGCTGAGGATAGTGTTGAAGTTCCCACCCAAAAGAAAAAGATCCTCCTCCTGATTACCAAGAATGATGGAAATGTCCTGCCATACGGCTCTTTTCAAAGTAGGACTATTAGGTCCATATACATTCACAGCAAAAATTTAGAAAATAATTATTTTGAGCTAACCTCTATCCATTGCTAGTTGCTAATTGTAGTCTCATTACACAGGACCCCCAACCCCTTGAAGCCCCATCAACTCCAACAAAGGTCCCATTCCATTAAGCAAAGTTTCTTTTGAAAGACTCCACATCATTATTTTTAATTTTAGTTTCATGGAAGAACACAATATCCTTAGTTTCATGGAAGAACACAATATCCAGCCTAGCCTGATCAAGACATCTCTTGATCAAGCGGATCTTGTCAGGGGCATTGCTGCCCCTGAGATTCCACAAGAGGACCCTCATTGCTGCTGGGAAAAGGCTATGCCTTTTTCTGATCTCAATAGCTTGGTTTGGTCTGTTGGACTTCCAGCTAATGCCAACTTCATTCTTGTGCCGAGCTCCTCTTCCTCTTTTCTCCCCTATCATTAGTTGTAAGAGAGATGAGGGAGGTATGCCCCAAAATTCTTTTTACTAAAATGCCCGGATTCTCATAAAAGCCTAGATCATCCTTTTTCCCCACTTCCTCATGAGAGCTATATTCTGATTCCGAAGCCACAATATTGCCTCCATTGTCCCTAACATCATCAAAGGAGCTGTCCAGATTTCTAATGGGTGATATTTTGATATCTTTAAGGATTCCCTGGCATCCTTAGTCGCATCCAAGGCTGATGAGAGAGTTTTGTCTTCCTCTATCTGGAGAGTGAGATTAGATTCTTCCCTTGGTTTGGAGCCTCTGTTATTCCACATTTGATTACCAGTTCCTTTCACAGTTGAATCCTCCCCTTGAAAAGTGTCAGGAACAACCTTCGTTAAAATCTTACCCTCTTGTTCTCTTCTTTCATCAGAGATTGCCTTGTGTCCGAATGTATCACCTGTGCCATCCTGTGCATCCAACTTATCATTATCCTCTGATCTTTGAGCACTAAAACCGTCCTCACAGCCCGTCCTATCTGCATTCACCTTAGATTTACCTTCGTCCACAGAGCAGGGACTCTCTTTTACCACTTGGATGGATCTGCTCTCCTCACTTCTGTTAATGTTTATAGCTTCTGTCGGGTAAAATATGAGATGTAATCTTAAAGGTTAAACTCTTTGATATATATATTTCTACTGATTCATATTGGGTTGAAGACATCTGCTATAGTTCAACATACTGATTAGGGATCGGGTTGAGTATCACTGCCGATATTCGAAGTATCGGGCTTTCATATGGACTATTACTAATCATCGGGTTGTGCATATTTATCTTACATATAACTTGGTGTGCATAGTTGCCGAGTTTGCTTATTGTATCAGACATGTTAATGAAGAGGCACATTAGTTACTGTCGGTGTTTAAGACAGTTTTGATTAGTCATGGCCACAGAGTCATGCCCCTATGGGGCCATGTCTTTTGGTAGAATATAAATATAATATTCACATCAGTGGAAAAAGCAATATCAATTACTGAACATACTTGCAGTCCCCAAGATCGTACCACCTGCAGATTTCCAAATACATCATCAGCACTTGATTCATTGAAGACAAATCTGGAGATCTGAACTTCTGCATAAAAGAAAGGTAAGTCAGAATTATATCTCCATCATTATTTCTATCAGAGATCCTACACAATAACATGGTATCAGAGCAGGTTTAAGAGACAATCCCGATTAGATTTATTTTACTAAAGCACCCTAAAATATTCAAAGTTTTGTTTCCTTCAAAATGGTGAGCAGTATAAAAGTGGAGGATAGACTAGACGGTAATTCAAATTATGCAGCAGGGAAATTACGAATGAAGTTAACCTTAAAAGATAATGACCTAAAGCAATTCATTGAAAAATCTGACCAACCAAAAGGGAATGACGAATTGATTAAATGGGTAAAAGATAACACTAAAGCCATGAAATTAATTGTGGATGGCGTTAGGGATCATCTCCTCCTTACTATCTCCGAATTAGATACAACACACAAAATGCTTAAAACTCTTGAAGAAATGTTTGAGATAAACAATACAACGAGAATTATAACCTCGAAAGACAATCCCTCCAACATTAAAATGAAAACAGGAGAATCTGTTGCCTCATATTTTATGAGGATAACAGAACTAAGAAACGAACTCTCCAAAATTGGCCAGATTTATGATGAAAAAGAATTAACAATGATAGCTCTCAAGGGTCTGCCATCATCATGGAAATATTTTAGACAAGGGGTAGGTGCTCGATCAAAGCTTCCTAAACTTGGTTGACTAAAGGATGACTGTATACAAGAGGAGGGCATGTTAATATCTCAAGGTGATATTCCTATTGAAGGTGTCATTCAGGCTCTCACAGCCTAGGTTGATAAAAATAAGAAACCTAAATTCAAAAGGAAAAGAAGACATGTTGATTACTCGAAGATGCAATGCTTTAGATTTGACAACTATGGTCACTCAACATTCAAATGCCCTGATAGACTGAAACATCAAGCAACTTTTGCCAAAGTCAGTGATTTTGATACAGATCCAGAGAAATGTCCATTCTAAAGAAACTTCGAATACCCTTAACATGTATGAAGTAATGGATTAAGAGGGAGTTTTCTTTATATATTCATTGAAGTGTAAAATAAGCTTGTTAAAATTTCTAAGATGGAGTCTTAGAATATCAAATTATTGCACTATGCTATCTATGTGTATTTACTTTTAATCATTATTGCTATGTGCCATGACCTTTCTATTTTTAGAATGTTATTACAGGAAGAGGGAGTTTATAAGGAGCTCCAATGATTGATATTTAGAGGGAGTTGAAAACATCCTTATATATAAAAATGATGGGCCTACCCCTATGTACATCATGAGGAAGTGACAACTTCCAAATGATGTCACTTGTATTTGGAGAAGTTATTGTAAGGTGACGATCTTACAATAATTTGTATTATGAGATCAAACAAATTGAGTAAATGGTGAATGTCTTGCATCTCAACATTTTGGGAGGCCATTACTTAGAGTATTTGGTGAATATCTTTTATATTCTGGGAGGCCAATACTCTTGATATCATATGTGATATCAAACCTTATTTTAGAGTAAATGGTGAATATCATATGGTATTTTGGGAGACCATTACTCATGATACTAGATGTGATATCAAAACCTGAATTGAGTACTTGGTGAATATCGGATTTTGATATTCTGGGAGGCCAATACTCGTGATATTTAAATGTTGAAAATCTTCTGATCAACGATATTCTTATATTGAAGTGATATATGATCGTATGTTTATATTCCCTAGCTAAGAGGGAGTGTTAAATGTTAGAGCTTTTGTTGGATAAAATCTTAAAGATTAAACTCTTTGATATATATATTTCTACCGATTCATATTGGGTTGAAGACATCTGCTATAGTTCAACATACTGATCAGGGATCGGCTTTAGTATCACTGCCGATAATCTAAGTATCGGGCTTTCATATGGATGATTGCTAATCATTGGGTTGTGCATAGTTATCTTACATATAACTTGCTTTGCATAGTTGCCGAGTTTGCTTATTGTATCAGGCATGTTAATGAAGAGGCACATTAGTTACTGTCGGTGTTTAAGACAGTTTTGATTAGTCATGGCCATGTAGAGTCATGCCTCTACGGGGCCATGTCTTTTGGTAGAATATAAATATAATATGCACATCAGTGGACAAAGCAATATCAATTACCGAACATACTTGCAGTCCCCAAGATTGTACCACCTGCAGATTTCGAAATACATCAACAGCACTTGATTCATTGAAGACAAATCTAGAGGTCTGAACTAATGCATAAAAAAAAGGTAAGTCAGAATTATATCTCCATCATTATTTCTATCAGAGATCCTGCACAATAACAACTTCCTCTTGTCCAGCAGTCCAAACCCAGAGAAAAAATCTGGTTAATCACCTCCTTCTAGTCTGCTGCCCGTTTTAGCATTTCATCATGGGGTCCTTGAGAGATCATTGTAACCATTATCTCCTCCCCAAGAATAGGGTCCATCTGATCCTTGCTACCATTTATTTCAGTTTGTTTGGTGATCTCATCAGCAAGCCTTTTGCACTCCAAACCTTAACCTTTATCCAATTGACTAACCCACCATTATCCTCACTTTGAACCTCCTCCTCTCCCTTGTCCACAACAATGGGTTGTCTCCACTTCCCTTTCTCAAATCCTAGCACAATATAGTTTAATAGCTTGTAGCACTCCTGTCTTAAAACCAAGATCCTTGGGCAAACAAAAAAGTCCCACTGATCTACAACCTACTCAGATTTAACATAGGTTCTGTAATAATCTCTGCTAGATTGGAATATGAATTCTGAATTTGGACTAAAGGTAATTTCGTCAAACATGCTAGATTGGAATAGGAATATTGAATTTGGACTAAAGGTAATTTCGTCAAACAATTGTCATGAAACCAAGTCCTTGTACAAAGTTGTTACCGATATGCTACTGTAGTAATTACTAATAGAAATGGTATATAGCAGATTACTAAACTAAGACGAAAAAACCCAGTTCAATCAAATTTCTAGATGGAATCCAATACATCAGTACTGAAACAAGGGATTTATAGATATGCTAACCATTCAAGCAGCTGTGATACAATGTTCTAATGACAGTCTTTTATGAACATACCGTAATTGAGAGTGAAGGGTGATTAACATACAACCATGTTACTGGAGTGTGTATCAACTAGAGTACTGTTTTTGGCCCAGCAAACACTCCCAACATTCACATCCTGATCTCAAATGCCGCCTGCCATGTGATGACCCCTTTTTCAAAATTTTAACCTGATATTCAATTTTAGGCATAAATTAAGAAATCATCAATTTTAAAAAACAACCTAAGATCCTTTCTGCTATTAAGTTATGTGAGTAGTTGAGCATTAACATTAATTTATGGGTTTCCATGGAAGATTTCTCCTCATAGTATCAGGTAATCTTTCTTCCTGATTATGATCATTCCGAAACGGTAGAATGACAGTGCAAAGGGCGCGTGAAACAAGGTCCAAGCGTATCCGACAAGTCCTCGAAATTACTCCGGCTTTCCCCCCACCAACTCCCCATCTCAGAATTTCATAGTTCAGGGAAAGATACAACCTTCCATACTATAATTCAAAATACTTCACAATGTTATTCAAGCCTTTATGATATATATATTAATGTATGATACCAATATCCTTTGATTGCACATAATTTGTTAATAAGTTATATATTGACATCTAATTAAACATATTCCATCACTATATATATATATATATATATATATATATATAAAAGCTTAGTGACATGTATTGATTTCATTCTATTTAATATGTATTTTCAGTTCCATGCGGAATACTTATTAATTTCAAACTATAATTAAAATGGTCTTAAACTGAATTCCAATATTCATAATTCGCAACCACACAACACACATAGTTCGTTGCTAATACCATATGACATGATTCAACAAATATAGTTTATATATCTTTTAACATTATTGCATCTGCTATTCAGAACGTACAAAGGATCGAATGTACCTATATCCCTACTGCAGGCTTGTCGGCAGTATTCGTGCGGTGTATGATGGTACTCGTACTCCTCTGTACAATACTAATGTTGATGCCGTAAGGATGACTGTACATTCGGCAGTGTGCTTATTAGTTGTATCCGGATTGCAGATGTACTGCACTATCAACGTGGTCTTGCGAATCGGGTTACAACATGATGTCTTGAAGTAATTATATATATCCATCATCTATCCACAAAATGTGGAATATTCTTATAACGTATTCAATGTTGGGTTTTATATATCATTCCTTCTTCTCTTGAATGTGATATATTGGTTATGTTGCTTGATGCGATCCCTTCATTCCTATTTTTCTCCTCCATTTGCCCTAATCCCTAAGACAGGTATTAATATGCTATTCGGTAGTCACCACATTGTGTCGTGTCTATTCAATATAACTTAGTTATATTTTAGTTTCCTATCTGCATCGATTAGTATTAGATTATATTTAGCTTGGGCATATGTACATAGTAAATCTTGGTAATTATGTATAAGTTCCAATGATAATAATTAATAATTAGGGTTTCTTGAGTTAGAAGTGGTTTGAATAATTATATTAGGTTTAGGTTTATGGAATTAAATAACATTTATAATATTAATAAGGTTTACGTATTAATGTATTGTGAACTAATAATACATTTAAGATTATGTTTGTTCACAAGGAATGGAAAAATGATTAAAATAATATTTGAAACATTTCAAAGTAGTATCAACATATTAACATATATTAAAATAATACTTGTCTTAACTTATACAATTTGATTGAAATAATTCTTAGAGATTTTAAATTTAATATATTAAAAATCTACATTAATTCAGGTTCATTACAGTCCCCTCTTCTTGATTTTGCTTGTCCCCAAGCAATGCTGACTTCTTTCTTTTTTTTAATTTATTTTTTATATCAGTTCTTATTTATAATTTCCTTCATAAATCTTTTGAATGTGTATATATATACTTATTTTAGGATGTATCCTTTTTGTTCATTGGTGGTGGTCTTATGCACTTGTCCTTTACAAGGTATGATCATTATTCATATTTTCTTTATTGATTGTCCCATCTCTATACATATTGATGATTTGATGACTTTCTCTCAGATCCTCTAATGGAAATCTGAACTCTAACAATTCAACTATCTTAGTCACCTGAATCCAATTTGTCTCTTTCCTATTGAGTACTCTCTGCACCAAACCATAACTGAATACACAACTTTGAATGCTCTGACATTCTCTAGGTCTTGATAGAGAGCCCTTGTCTTATATGTTGTGATGAAATTATTGGAGAAACTTGTATACTGCTGATAAAGATCAATGTGATAATGACCAACTGCCCAAATCCTAACAAATCAACTCACAACCGAGGAAATAATATTCTTAAAAGTCATTGCGCAAGGACAATATCTATTCACAAACCTTATTTAAAATCTTGTTTGGGGCTTTAGAACATTGTTGGTGCCAATCAGCCAAAGGTTCAAGATGAAGACTGATTGTCAATCAGAACCCTGGGTTGTCTTATATAGAAGTAAATTTTCTGAGTAACTCCCTTGTGTAAAACAAAAACCCTTGCCAAATGAAAATAGCTCAATTCTAATGCAAACTATTGCTGATGTCAGGTTACATAAATAGAGATCAATGAGAAAATTGTTTGAAATACTACTACCTGAGCAAAGATCAATGAAAGCTCAGTGGATTTCGGATGAGAACCTACTGCAGATGAATCAAACTCAATGATGATGATAAAAGTCCTTTTAAAAATCAGTCACAAAATCATTACACGTGAATTTATAAGACTGGGTTTGCTTATATTTTTTTTAGACTTGTTTTAATGGCATTGAGGATCTAGACCTCTAGTAATATGTGTTTTCCAGTGAAATGTAGTTTTGATTTTCCTTGTTTCAAGGATTTGGATCACCCATTTTCTTGACTTGCAGTTTCCTCTTGTATTTGCATAGGATGGCTTTGTTCACTAGTCGTCTAATTTAAAATTAAAAAAAAACACACTTCAACAAACTCTAATTGCACACTGGGAGTGGTGAAATGCATGGACCAACAATTAAGATCTAGCAAACTTTTAACAAAGTTTTCTTGCTGATGGAGTTTATATATAGCATGCATCTTTAACTTTTAATGCTAGTAGCTGCTATGATATTTATATATTATTATAAAGCATTTATATTTATCAATTACCATTCATTTTAGATAATATTTCTGTGCTTTTCGGATGCAAGAAAGCTACATCCGGTTTTCCTCCAGAGCATTTACAAAATCAAGCCCTCCCCCATGAGACCAAGTATAATGATGGAACAATTTTCAAAAGTCTGCAGAGATTTTATATAGATTTTATAGAGTGGTCAAATGAACTGGAACAAGATCATCTCCGTGGTAGAGATGAGGGCTAAGTAGGCTGTTCGGTAGTGTGCCTCTCCAACAATCTGCATGGGTGAGAACAGACGGGTTTCTCTAGCAGCAGGTCATAGAATAGACAGGTTACTTCTTGGCCTTAGCTCATTAAGCGCATTAACTTTTAGTTTTGGGAATCTGATTTCTTTAAAATATTTGTTTTTGAAAATAGTTCACATTTGAAAATGTTACCTTCAAACTTTGTCCAACTCAACAGTTTGAAAGTCCCAAGCTCAAATAGGGGAGCATTTTTTCTATTAGGATGGCTTGAGGACAATGATTTATTTCACTGTAAAAGCAATGGAAACATACATTTTTCATGTTAAGAAAGTGGATTCGATAGATTAAAAAGGACACTAATAGTTTCTTGATGCACAATTGTAATATCCCCATTTTCAAGACATTAAATCATTTGTTATAGAATTTTTCATTTTATCTTTTAGAAATCAATAATTTATATTATGTCCTATCTCCTTCATTAGGAAATAATTTTTTCTTTTGAGTTATTGTAATAATGACATTGAAAATTATTTCCATGATCATTTCTATTATCATAATATTAAGAGTTATTCGTAATAGGTATATTAAGTTTTATTCATTCTTAAATCAATAATTTTAATTTTAATTTTAAGAATACTATATATGATTAACTCCATATTCTTCTCCCTCTAGCTCTTCTTCATTGCCTTTGTCACATTTTGCCTTTTTATTGACCTTTTCTTCTTCAAGGTCTTTTTCCATTCTTTGGATGCGGCCTCTTTTTTCACATCTATGTCCGGGTACCCAGTCTATTCCACAATGGCGACAAGTGTTTCTTTTTTGGCTGCAATTATGGCTTGGTTCCCATGGCTTTTGGCATTTAAAGCATAAATTTTTCTTCTTTAGTTCTTCTTGATCCTTCGTAGGAATGAACTTTTTGTATGATTTATCTTCTTTGTGATATTTTGTATTGGACTTATTCCATGATTTGTTGTTTGTGGTTGAGACTTCCAATCTTAGTGCTATTTCAAAAGCATCGTCTAAGGATGAAGGTTTTAGGGCACTTACTAGACCCTTTAATGAATCTTTTAATCCTTCTATGAACAAGTAGGTAGAGCTTTCATCATCTATTCCTGTGACTTGGACTGAAATCTTTTGAAATTCTTTAATATAATCCTCTACTGTTCCTTGCTGTCTTATTTGAGTTAGTTTCTTAAAGTTCTCTTGAGGATGCTTTCTATCAAATCTCTTAATGAGTTTCTGAGAGAATTCTTCATAGGAGGTAATATTTTGGTGCCCTTGAGTAATAAGACCGTGATGCCACCAATCATGCGCTATTCCTTCTAGGTGGAGGATTGCAAATTGGAGTGCATCTTCTTCTGTCATTGGACTAAGGGTCAGATAGGTGTTTAATTTTTGTAACTAGGCACGTGCAGTGAACTTTTCTGACCCATCAAAATTTGGAAGTGTCACTTTATTTACTTTACTTCTAAAGTCTTGATTTTGTAGGCTCCTTTCTCTCTTATGTGTTTCATGTCTGTTGGCTTTACAAAATTCTCTGAATGTTATTAACTCTCTGATTTCTGGTTCAAGGTTGGCATAAGCTCTGGCATTCTCAATAGCAGTATTGGTTGTTTGTCCCTCTTCTTCCATTGAGGGGCCTTCCTTGGGTAAGAAAGTAGGTTTGGGTACTTGAGGTGGTGAAGCTCCATTATTTGCTGAATGGTTTGAACTTATGTCCCTTCCACCAGAATTATTATTTTTAAGATTGTTTATGGAATTTCCCATGTTTTGCAAAGCTTGAAGAAGTGCTTGATTTGATCTTTCTATTTGCTCTGCTAAGTTTTGGTTTGTCTGTTCCATAACATTTCTAATTTCATTAGATAATTGCTCACTCATTTTTGCTCCTTTTGTCATTTACTATATTTTCAGGATGGCAGGATCAGGCTCTGATACCAATTGTGATGACCCCTTTTTCAAAATTTTAACCTGATATTCAATTTTAGGCATAAATTAAGAAATCATCAATTTTAAAAAACAACCTAAGATCCTTTCTGCTATTAAGTTATGTGAGGAGTTGAGCATTAACATTAATTTATGGGTTTCCATGGAAGATTTCTCCTCATAGTATCAAGTAATCTTTCTTCCTAATTATGATCATTCTGAGATGGTAGAATGACGATGTAGAGGGTGCGTGAAACAAGGTCCAAGCGTATCCGACAAGTCCTCGAAATTACTCTGCCTTTCCCCCCACCAACTCCCTATCTCAGAATTTCATAGTTCAGGGAAAGATAGAACCTTCCATACTATAATTCAAAATACTTCACAATGTTATTCAAGCCTTTATGATATATATATATATATATATTAATGTATGATACCAATATCCTTTGATTGCACATAATTTGTTAATAAGTTATGTATTGACATCTAATTAAACATATTTCATCACTATATATATATATATATAAAAGCTTAGTGACATGTATTGATTTCGTTCTATTTAATATGTATTTTCAGTTCCATGCGGAATACTTATTAATTTCAAACTATAATTAAAATGGTCTTAAACTGAATTCCAATATTCATAATTCGCAACCACACAATACACATAGTTCGTTGCTAATACCATATGGCATGATTCAACAAAGATAGTTTATATATCTTTTAACATTATTGCATCTGCTATTCAGAACGTACAAAGGGTCAAATGTACCTATATCCCTACCGCGGGCTTGTCAGTAGTATCCGTGCAGTGTATGATGGTACTCGTACTCCTCTGTACAATACTAATGTTGATGCCGTAAGGATGACTGTACGTTCGGCAGTGTGCTTATTAGCTGTATCCGGATTGCAAATGTACTGCGCTGTCAACGTGGTCTTGCGAATCGGGTTACAACGTGATGTCTTGAAGTAATTATATATATCTAGCGTCTATCCATAGAATGTGGAATATTCTTATAACGTATTCAACGTTGGGTTTTATATATCATTCCTTCTTCTCCTAAATGTGATATATTGGTTATGCTGCTTGATGCTATCCCTTCATTCCTATTTTTCTCCTCCATTTGCCCTAACCCTAAGACGGGTATTAATATGCTATTCGGCAGTCACCACATTGTGTCGTGTCTATTCAATATAACTTAGTTATATTTTAGTTTCCTATCTGCATCGATTAGTATTAGATTATATTTAGCTTGGGCATATGTACATAGTAAATCTTGGTAATTATGTATAAGTTCCAGTGATAATAATTAATAATTAGGGTTTCTTGAGTTAGAAGTGGTTTGAATAATTATATTAGGTTTAGGTTTATGGAATTAAATAACATTTATAATATTAATAAGGTTTATGTATTAATGTATTGTGAACTAATAATACATTTAAGATTATGTTTGTTCACAAGGAATGGAAAAATGATTTAAAATAATATTTGAAACATTTCAAAGTAGTATCAACATATTAACATATATTAAAATAATACTTGTCTTAACTAATACAATTTGATTGAAATAATTCTTAGAGATTTTAAATTTAATATATTAAAAATCTACATTAATCCAGGTTCATTACATGCCACTTGTAGTATGTGAACCTGTCTGCCTTGATCGATCAATCCCTTTTCCTCTGTTATCACCGTGGCTGGAGTACTGAGGTAAGACTGGCTTGCAGGTGATGTTGTTCAAAACGCCCGCTGTTATTCAGTATTACGGTATTACCACCAAGTGTCACAATACCCCTTGCAGACACGTCATCCTCTATGAAGTAGACCTGTTATTATTCCCGTCCCCACAATTTCTGTGTGTGCTTACTCGCGTATGGGCATTAAACATGATGCCAACCTGACTGCTATTATATCTACTGCGTTCTCATCTTGACATTGCCATACTAACCCACGCTGTTTTCAATCTGACTGAGTTTTGAAAGAGATACTCACAGGGTAATTACTATTCTGTTGTAGATGGATTCTTCAACTCCGCTTGTCATCCAACTGTCATTTTGCCAGTTAACGTCTTGACGTGATGGTTAACTAAATCAAATATCCTTCCAATCTTTAGTTTCTGAAACACAATGTGAAAGCCAGGTTTGCGTCCAGCTCCACTTTTTTTTCTCAAGGTTTTTTCGTCCGCAAGAAAATAGCCAACTCACATCGAGCAAAATTTTGGATTTGTTTAATAACCCATATTCATTGTGTCTTTCCCAAGACTGAGCCTCTTATTTATAACCTCAAAATGAGGGAAGAGTGTTGGAATAAGAGATGTGGTATAAAACACCAATTTCATCTTTTAGTCACTTAAGTCAATTTATAAAGTGAATGTCTTAATAAAACATAAAGTAACTTTATTAAAATACTTTAAGACATTAAATGACGAACTTAAGACAAATCTTCTCTTGTGACTGGCAGGCATCCTTATTGTTAATGCCGTTAATCTATTCGGATGTGGAGATAGATTAACTAGGCGCTAAAAAAACTAGCGCGAAAGAGGGGACATGACAGGTTCCTAGAACATCCCCTATTATTTTGAGTGCTTCTCCACCCCAATACTCTCGTGGGAGATTGTGGAGCTTAAACCAAATAGGGAGCTCTTTTACTTTCTCATTAAAAAGATCAAAGCTAGGGGTCCAATCCCTTAGATATAGTCCTTTCCCATCTATAGGTAAGGGCCTCCGTTGAGGATCCAATCCTCACCATTTTTTGAGGAACATGTAACCAGATGAAAATCATTTGCCGTGGTTTTCAAAGTGCAGTCATTCCCCAATTGTTCCGCACACCACTTCTTAATTTTACTGAGGGAGGGCCAAGGACTCGTCCATTTCAAAATAAAGGCACTATCTTGTAAAAAGGTGATGGATTCCAACCATTTCTTATTATTGATAAATAGAGATGAAGCCCTAACGTGTATCACATTATCACTCATCGGCTGGGAATTGTTCACAACCACAGTCTGCGATTTGGATGCCAGAACTTCTTGGCAATCTGCTGAAAGTTGAAGTTCTTCTGGATTGGGAAAAGCCCTCCATGGAACTCAAACTTCTGTTGAGAGTTATCGCATCCCCTTCCATTCCCTGTTGCTGCTGAGAGAGCCTTTGATCCGGAGCCATGAGACTTGATGCCACCAGTATTGTACACCCGCTGAGATATTTGGAAAGGTGGCTGATTCCTGCGATTGAAAGGCCGGCTCCATCTGGATCATCCACCATAATCCAGTCCTTGATGCTGTCAGAACTCTTCCCTTCCCAACTGTTGCAGCTCCTCTATTTTTACAGTTGGGCATTTATTCTTGGTAGTATTCATATGTAATAAATGGTAGATGTAAATCAATACTGATTCATAGATAAGCTTCAGCATGATAAACAAGATATTTGCAGCAGTAAATACAATTCATTCCATATATATATATTTATTCCTTTCTGGGCTCTTCCTCTGATATATTATATATTCTCCTATATGATGCCTCTACTGGTATGATTGTGAGTCTCAATTATATCTTGGAATAGGAATGCTAAGTCATGTTACCAAAGGTCATGACCATTAATTACTGTTATGATTATCAATTAGACTTAATTGTATCTTACCAAATGCTCATCCACCACATTCTCTGATGATTTCCAATAGTTGCATATATAATTGATATGAAATTATCAATTAGTTTTCTATACTAATTGCAGTCCTATAACAGATCGCTTTATAACTCTCCATCTTAATTCCTGAAGTTTCGTACTAAACATGATTATATAATTGCTGACATGTACATACTGTGCTAAATTGTCACTGTTGTTTGTTAATTTGGGGTATTCGACATATTGGGTCCCATCATTACCGGTTGACTTTAAGCGACTATCTGAAAAATATACTTGCCGCTCGTGTGTGTGTGTGTGTGTGTGTGTGTATATATATATATATATATATGTATGTATGTATGTATGTATGTATGTATGTATGTATATGTATATGTATGTATGTATGTATGTATATGTATATGTATATATATTTGTATGTATGAATGTATGTATGTATGTTATAAATTGCTGAATATGTTGACAAATTTATTCTCCTTCTGTTTAATTAATATATCCATTGGCTTATAAACTATTCTTGATGAGGAAGCTTTCGTCT
The DNA here is from genome assembly GCA_028749045.1 of Cupressus sempervirens. Taxonomy (NCBI): domain Eukaryota; kingdom Viridiplantae; phylum Streptophyta; class Pinopsida; order Cupressales; family Cupressaceae; genus Cupressus; species Cupressus sempervirens. The sequence goes on from CM053785.1 coordinate 851,157,427, forward strand.
AGTGTAAGGTATTGCTGGAAAATTATTATATATAATTTATTCAGTATCAATAATAATATTATGAACATATTATTATTATTAATATTGCTCATTTGCTCAATATCAGCATGCTCATAATTGTTTTATAGATTAAGATTATTTATTTGTTATTTAATTTATTTGAATACTAGACATTAAAATAGTATAATAAGATAATAATTCATTTATTTGAGTACCAAACATTATAATATTTTGATAAGATAATAATATCTATGCAAGGATATTACAGTCCCACCCTTCTAAAATTGCTTGTCCTCAAGCAATTACGTGTTTCTCTATTATTTGGTAGTAACTTTTGGTCATAAGTTTCTCTCATTTTCTAAAGAGATGATCTTCGAGCGTTTTATAATGATGCCAATTGAATTTGTCAAAATCTTGTTTGCGTGATATTATGTCTCAAATTTATTCCTTTCTAGCTCTTCCATTAGATAAACCAAAGTAATATTATACATGGGATATACACTTGAAAATATGAAATTTGTATGCCTGAATAGATAAAGACACAAAGTATACACATCAACGCATGAAGACAGAGCATACATATAATACACATTGTTAGATTTCTTTTCATTGAATAGAATTATTCCTCCCTTAATCCCTTTACCTTGTAGGATGGCAAGATCCAAGCTCTAATACCAATTATAATGCCCCCTGATAGGTTAGACATAATCATTACATATTTGATTCAAACTCTAAATTGCATATCCTAAATATAATAATTCATGCTAGGGTATTTATAATAATAATAATTAATTCATTTTATCATTTCAATTTATCTATATGTAACATAAAATATTTAATCATGTCAATTTATCTATATCTAACATCAATACCCCTATTTCCAGTTCCATTACCATTTAGCTTAATGACGAAAGGAGTAGGTATTAACCAAGTTGCCTAGATACCAATTGTAATGGATTCCCTTAAAGTTTATAGGTCCAAGTTTGTATCCCATCTTGGGTCTTGTCCTCGAGGCTTCTGGAACACTGACCCCTAACCTGTTTGGGATAGATATCCATTGCTTGGATTTATACAAGCCCCTCCTTGGTAACATTACAACTCTTTTGTAAGCCATATAGAAATGGGATTGAGTGTGTGTGTGTACCCTGCTAGGTAGGTCCAGGTCTGGGTCTGAGGTGGGTCCAGATTCGCTTGGGGTTTGTGGTGGGTCCTCATAGTCCATGGTGTGGACCCTGTGGGGACCTGCGGCATACCCACCTCTTTTTTAGAGGATTTAGGTGAACCAATTGGGACCCTGTGTGAACCCATTGGGACCTCGTGCAAATCCACAACCATGGAGGCCAAAAAACAAAAAAGAAAAAACATAAACTATGTTTTTTTCTTCTAACCCTAAAAGGAGCCTATTAAAATACATCACTTATTTTGTTTCTCGTTTAACCATCTCATTTTTGTGTGCTAATTTTGCAAGTTTGAAGAGAAGGTTGTAGAGATTGATTTTGGAGTCGCAAATCCTTCAAAGAATCAATATTGAGTGTTACAGGTATGAATTTGATCCTTTCTTTTGCTTCGTTGATAGCTTGTTTTATGTTTTTAAATTGTTCTAAAGTTTTTCAAGTTTTTGTATAAGTAATGAAATATGTTATTTTTTCATTTTTGTTATAGATTGCAACAATGAGTAGTTAGAGCTCAATGGGTTGGGAGGGGTCCCAAAATCTAAGATTGAAAAAGGTTCTCCTTGATGAAAGTATACAACAAGAATTCAAGAATGTCTGGGGGGGGGGGGCGGGGTTTTATAGAAATGTAATTTTTGTAAATCCCAATATAGAAGCTCTTATTATCCAGAAAAACATCATTTTCTAGGCCCTGTGGATAAAGGGATCAGTATGTGGGAGGGCTCAGAGAAAGAAAAGCAGGGGTTGTTAGCTTCTCAAATAGTAGCCATTTTAAAGAACGAAAAGGAGCTGATAGGTTAGTTTCTGGGGGGAATCAAGAAAAGAAAAAAAAAGCAAACCACCAACACCACCCCCTCAAACAACCACTAGACATCATTTCTTTTACCTATGGCTTCTAGGGATGAAGCAGATGTGGAAACCCCCAAAACCACCACTGGCAAGAGAGGCGCATTTGATAGGGCATTTCAAAACAAATTAAGAGAAATTGCTGATATGAAGGTTGGGCGTTGCCTCTTTGTGAATGCTCTTCCATTCAATCTAGTTAGAGCACTTTATTAGAGAGAGACGGTGCAAGCAATAAAACAAACGCCTAATGGTTACCAAGGTCTTGGATATGAAAAGTTGAGAACCACCTCCTCAAACCAATAAGAGATTCTTGGATCCAAATGGGAGTGACTATTGTCTCTGATGGATGAGGAGATTGCAAAAATTGACCATGAATAAATGTAATTGCATTCTCCCCCAAGGGGACAACGTTTTTGAAGGCATTTGATTGTGAAAGGGAGGTAAAAGATGCTGAATTTATTGTCCAGAATCTCATTGAATCCATAGAGTCTGTGGGTGTTGATAATGTTGTCCAAGTAGTATCGAAGATTGCAAAAGTTTGTAGGGGTGCAGGTGCTTTAATAGAAGCACGATATGATCACATCTTTTGGACACCATGCACCACCCACTCCTTAAATTTGGTGATGAAAGCAATTGGTAGTTGGTACCCAAATTGATTGGGTGAAAAAATTATATGTGGGTGAGGAGATCCAAATGTTTGTGACAAGCCACCATATATCACAAACAATTTTCAGAACTTTCTCTGAGTTGATATTATTGAAGGTAAGTTGTAAATTTAATTTAGTTTCATTTATTATTTTGTGGCATACTTCACATAATGGAATAAAATGGTGTTTATGTTGTTTACAGATCTAAAATGTGTTATTAACTTACAATGAACATGTTATTAGGTGATAGAAACTTGTTTTTCTTCACACACAATTTGTCTTTGGATGACTTGTGAGGGTGAAAGATGCATTGTCCTAGAGGATTATTGGAAACCAATGGAGTGATTGGAAGCAATTGTATACAAGTGAACAAAAGGTAAAAGCAATGATCTTGGATGATAATGATTAGTGGGCTTGGATGAATTTTGTATTAGCATTCACCGAGCCCATCATGTCTATGCTTATGTTTGTCAACACTGATGAGCCTTGTTTGGTGGACATCTATGATGCCATGTACTCCATGCTAGAGAGAGTGAAATCAGTAAGTTTAATACAATCCTCTATCCTTGTTTATTGAGAGATTTAAATTTTAAATTTTTAGTTAACATTACATTAAGATAACTTACATAAACATCATTTGACATCCCAGGTCATTCATAGGGGAAAGCATGATTGTAAGGGAACATTGTGCCAAAAAGTGGAGTCAATTGTTCTTCATTGCTAGAACAAAATAATTACACCTGTACATTTCCTGGCATATGCACTATCCCCCATGTATTATAGCGCTGAAATGATTGCTATTCTTGGTAGAGTGCCACCATAGAGAGATCTTGAGGTTGCTGGTGGGTATTAGAAGGCCTTCAGTAGGCTCTTTAGTGATCTTGAGGTGACATCAAATGTTAGGAGACAGTTTGCAGAGTTTGTCTCAGGAAAAAATGCAAACCCTGATGCAATTAATAAACAAAGTAGAATGGGTGGTATTAGATGGTGGTACCTACATGGGGCAAGACTATATGTACCTCCAACCTCTTGTCATTAAGATCCTATTAAAAGTAAGTTTTTAAGTTTTCTTTTCCTTTTTTCTATGGTCACTTAGCTTTAGAATTAACACTTTTAAATTTCTATTGTATTTCTATTTAAAAAATAAAATTGTTGGATGTTTCTCTAGGTTGCAAGTTCTTCTATTGCTGAGCGGAATTGGAGTACATACTCCTTTATCCACTCAGTGAAGCATAACTGATTGGGTTCCAAGAAAGCAAAGGACTTGGTATATATTCACAACAATGGCCCCTCCTATCACGCAAAGATCCAAAATACAAGTAGGGGCCAAAGAAGCTGTGGGATGTAGCACCTGAGTTTGCTGACTTGGATATGACTATCTAGGATCTTGCTAGAGCTACCTTGCTAGAGGTTGATGATATAGCACTGTCTTGGGCTGGTGGAACTAGCTTGGGTTCCAATGATAATCTTGATTTAGTTGCAGCCGGGGATACAACCATTGATCCCTCCTTTTTCGGTAACCCATTTGACCGTTGTAGGGCATTGATAGAATGATAAACTATTAAACACTTGTCGTTATGATTATCATTTATCATTATGTTTCAAATTTTGTTATTTGATGAACTAGTCTATGTTTTAAAATTTCATTTTGCAATTTAGTAATTCAGTGTATGATCGTCTTTAGAATCGTGAACATAAATTAATGAGACAATATTTAATGTGTATCTTTGACATTTGGCATTGATTAGTGATAAATCAACATATATTCATACTATGAAATGTGTTAAGTGGATATTTTGCAACCGACAATTTTGGGTAAAATCTAGTCATAAAATAGGTAGACCAGCCACAGCGTATGAGACCAAGTCTCTCCTACATTAAAAGGAAGGCTCCCCTTTTTACTGTTCCTTGGATCAACTCAAGGCAAGTAAGAATTTGAGAGATTTTGTAAGGGGTGTTACCAATATTCTTTCCTCTTTAACTTTTAGGAAAGAATCCACTTACCCGCGGAGTGAGTAATGGGCAAGATGAAATCTTTTAACTACACTTCTATCTAGTAGCTAGAAACAATGATACTGATAAACCAACACCAACTCAAAGGCTGATTGGAAGCATACCAGTTTGGCTTTAAGTCCTATTTGTTTAATTTATAAGAAAAATCACTACTACTGGGGAGTAAAGACTTCCAAAAGTAAAGAAATTCTAACTATTTTTCATGAATTTGAGGTGGTAACACAAGTTGCACTCAAAGCTTCTAGTCTGTGTATTACCACGGCCACTCCTAGTCAAAACTTCGGCTTCGATTGCTTCTTAACTCACCACGCTCTATTATTGAACACAAAATAATAACATGAATCAAAGACAATAGGCACAAATTATAGTCAAAGCTTCTAATTTTCTCTATCACAATTGGTTCTAGTCAAAGCTTCAAATCCAATTGCTTTTTTTATTCACTTTGTTCTTAAATCAGTACTACACAATCAAAATTGTGCTTGTACAAGTTTGGCAGAGCTTTCATGCATACAACAAAGATGATTTTTACAATGAGGGGGCACTCCTTTATATAGGCAAAGGAGTTGAGAAAAAAGTAGAGGAAAAAGTGGGAGCAACTCAACCAACTTTGACTCGGTCTAACTAACAAGAGAAATTATTGGATTACATGTCATTATACATGTAAATTGTATTACATGTAATTACACATTTTCATGTAATATATCCTCTCCAATCTACAAACATGAAATAGAGAAGAAAGAAGATGGAAAAGAAGGAAAGCAATCCTAGGGATTGTTCTGAAGGGACTTGTACTTGGTGATGCTATTCCGGATGATCACAAAATTGGGAGTTCTTGTATTTGTGCCACTGCATTCGCCTTGACAACCATGGTGTTGCTTCATTTGATAGCCTTTGACTCTCTTTGATGAATTATCTATTGTTTGAAAATTTGATGTGATCAAACTTTTTCTCTTTTGAGTTGTTATCAATTCTCTTTTGTAGATTTGCACATTATGGAGTCTCTGACACTTTGAAGACTTTCTCGACGGTGTCTGGATGTAAACTCGAAACAACTTTCCATCAACACCTTTAATTTTTTTTTTTTGAAACAAAGTGCTTGTTGCATTCCCACACGAACTCAAGTTCTCAGACAACCATTGGGAAAATGGAGACCAAATGAATTACTGTTTTTTTTGATTTGAAGCATGCCTTTTTTACTGGATGTCTTCATTCTTTAAAGAAATTCTGGCATAGCTTGACTTGCTGCAACATGAAAGTTCTAATGGGATTGAATCCATGAAAGCTTTGAAATGAACCGGAAAGCATATGTATTTGGATGGAAAGGGCCAAAGTCAGACTTGGAAGGATGAATTGCATGTGACCATTGATGAGTTTTTGTGGGTATGGCCGAGAATGCAAGTTAGTGTTGTGATGTGGAGCCTAATTAGACTCGGAGGTTTATTCGGCGCAGTTTCTCTCCAAATTATTTCTACAGGGGTTTGGGGGCAGCAACCCCAAGACGGGATCAAGGGGTAGCGGCAGTGCCCTAGGTGCGTTCCTTGTTTCAGCACAGGGTGGGGTCGAGGGGCAATGCCCATGCAGGGGTTTTTAAGGGTAGTGCCCTTGAAGCCAAAAATGACCCACTATTGTAAAAGGCGTTGGTTGCTATTTTTCTATTGGATGACTTATTCTAGCCCTAATTTTGTAAGTGGCAAAAGCTTGTATAAAATAGCTTAGGGATTTCATAATGTATGGTGATATTGTAGCTTCTTGCAGTGGTATTGAGTTGTAAGGGTTTGCGGATTGTAATCACTCGATGATAATAATATTGAACTTGTAGTTGGTGGATGTGGCGCAGGGATTGGATGAACCACGTTAAATCTTTGTGTCTTGTGTTCTCTTTTTGCGATCTATTATTTTCTGATATTGGATATATTTGCATGCAACTGTTTTTCTGTTTGAGGTTAATCCTAACAGCTAGGATGTATATGGATGTGTGCAAATGGCGACTTTGGTGTTTAAAAGAGTGACCTTTACCGAAATCGGGTTCTCAATATGCAATCACATGTAAAGTGATTTACATGTAGTTATGACTTGATACAAACATGTAATTAGGCTCAAAGGATGAGATTATGTAAGAGGGTTTGGAAAATAGGTTTATATGTAAATGCATATGAAGGATGAAATTACATGTAATTGCGGATGGAGAAAGAGATTACATGTAATCGCATGTGGGGAATGAGATGCAATATGCTATGACATATAATGATGGATGTGGAATGAAATGATGCACTTGCATAAAATGGTGGAAGGTGGAGTGAAGTGAAACACACTTAAGTTCTTGGAAAAGAATTTGCAACTTCTTCCAAAAAAAGAAAAATGAAAAAGCAAGTAAGCAAACAATGAAAACAAGCACAAAATAAACACATACTTGGTTTTGGACTAAACATGCCAACAAGCACGTTGTTTTCATGTGCAAATTCGAAATTGGATTTTGAGGAAATTCCAAACTCTTAAAAATGATTGTTTTCATCCTATTTAAAGAGAATTTGCACTTTACATGGCATACATTTGGACAAATGTGCAATAAAAAGCCATAATATGTATGGAAGTAGCAAGATAAGCGTGAATTTATGAGAAAGTTTGAAAATGTCCACTTAGTTGGAGATCAAAGAGCCAAAATAACAGGTTTTATATACTAGAAGACCAATTCTCCCTCAAATTCAGATTTTAAAACAACTTTTTGACTTTCTCCACACTTGTAAGTAATGGACATTCAATGGTCGAATTTGACATGAGAATGCCAAAAACAAGGTCTCCAAAGGCAATATCATGCATTAAAACTCAAGAACAATCCCTATTGATACAAAGGAATGTGCTGGAAATGCCATTTTTTGTGTTTTTTTAACAAAAATGTGCCCTTTTCATGCAAAAATCTGGGTTGATTTGGCAAAAACGTGGCTAAAAAAATACATGTATTTGAGTCTCTTTTGATTTGGGAATGCAAAAATGTCTTCCCCAAATGGATATACATGTACCCAAATGCAAAAAGTGACTTCAAATTGCATAAAAGTGGATAAAAACCCAATTTTCTGGGCGTTTTTAACAAAAACGTGATTCATATAAGGCATGAAATGAAGCTTTTTAAAGATCTAAAGGCAAAAATGTGTTCTTCAATAGTATAGATATGAATTGAAACCTCAAGATGACTTATATTTGAGCCAAAAAGTGATCAAAACAGCCCAAATCTGGGTGCTTTTCACGAAAAACGTGGCTCAAAAATGCAAAAAAATTGGGTCATATTTGTTTTGGATATGCAAAATCGTGAACTCTCAAATGCCTACATTAAAACTCAAAAATGCCCTTCTTGTGATGGATTTCAAGCCATTATATGGGCAGATCTAAGCATTTTTGATGAAAAACATGTTCTTAGAGGAGGAAAACATCAAGTTTTTTGCCCTTGAATCTTCAATTTCTTGTTTCATGAAGACATATGCATGCATTTGAAAGCCAATTGCACCTTTTCGATGCAAATGCATGTTTTAAAATCACCAAAACAGACTCCATAAGCAAAATCATACCTTTTGGGGGTCATTGCGTGTTTTGAAAACACTCAATTATGCATGTCTCACCTTTTGGGAGTCATTGCATTATTTTAAAACACATGTAATGACATGTTTTATGTGTTTTAAAATTGACTCTTTCCTTCAAAATTGCACCTTTTGGATGCAATTGCATATTTTGATGAAAATGTGCCTGTAGACATATTATGCATAACTTAAGTGATGAATTAAGTACATGTCAATTTAATTTATGAAGAAATATTACTCAAATGGGTCATAAATAATATTTGCACTATATAGATAAATATATAAATGTGCAAATGTCATTAAAAAAGGAATATTTACTAAGAAGTTTGAATTAAAATTCAAAAATTAATTAAACTATATAGTTAATATAGCCACGTAAATAAAAAATAAAAAACAACTCAACTTAAAAATATAACATAAAGTGCTCTATAGTTACTTTAAGTGAAAAATTAAAAGGATAAAGTAACTTAAAAAGATAACATAAAGTGAATTTATGTTATATTTTTCAAAAAGTGAATGTAAACTTCAAAATATAACATGATATTTTTAATTCGTGCAGTTGCACCTAAAAGGTCCACTTTTTGAGTACTAAAATGGTCATATCTTCTGATTGCCAACTCTGATTAAGCCTTAAGATATACCGAATCAAAAGGAAAACCAAAAGCAATAACTTGAGCAAAACCAAAGGACCAAAGCCAACAAACACACACTTAAAAATGCGAAAAATGGATGTTCAAGGCTTCAAAAATCAAGTATAGGCTTGACAAATAGAAAAATTAAAGACTTGACGAAAGCCTTAAGTAAAATGATTCTTAATTGGGGTTGATTGATTGCTCAATACTAACCAATTAAATAATGACCTAAACTTAGAGAAATGCGAAATTAAGTTGAAAAAATTTCATACTGTTGCCTACATTTTGTAGTGACAAAATGCAAGACAACAAAATGATTTAGTTTTGCAATTATGCATGTTTACATACTCACAAATCCCCCACGAACCCAAATGGAATTTTTGTGTTTTGCCTAAACTTGCTAACTTAAATCCAAATCTGTTCCCGAATCCAAATTGACAACTTTGTGTGTGTGTGACCACATGTATACTGGCCATTTATTCTTATAGTATTCATATATAATGAATGATTGATGTGGATCAATATTGATTCATAGATAAGCTTCAACATGATAAATTGCTATCACAAGATATTTGCTAGCAATAAATATATTTATTCCATATATATATTTGTGTGTGTATATATCATTGCCGGAAAACTTGCCAATGCCAATAACTCGCCAAGGTCTAAAAGATCAATTCGGGGAAAACTCAGCCAATTTTCGGCAAAGAATTGGGAACTAAAAAGTTGCTTAAATTTAATTAGAAATGCATTTTTCTTGCAAAATTCAATAAGAAGATGCATCCAATGAGTCAATAAATGAGAAAACAAAAGCAACAAGCTTAGTCTAGATGTATTTAAACACAAAGTGGGTACAAAATTGTATTCTCGCGAGGAATGCTGATAATGATTTATGTAAAACTAAAAGTAATACATCATTCCAATTACATCTTCCTCTTCTCAGCTCTAGCAAAAACTAAAGGAGAGGTAGAACTAGAGGTTCTAGTCTTAGGAGTCTGTTAGAAACAATAGTCCACTAAGATAACTGAGAGGGGGGGGGGGGGGGGGTGTGGATCAGTTATCCAATAATTTAAAAATTTATTAACCTTAAGCAATCTTATCCATTCAATAGAAGTAAACAACAACCATAACAAGATGCACATAGACAATTACATCAGATATGTTAACTAGGGAAAACCCTAGTGGGAATGATGCCCACAAGATGATGTACTAATATAAATATTCCTTGTTAGAGGATGGACCCTATTAGGAGTCTATTATAACATTTAGTACGTAAGAGTCCCTGTTAAGAGACTTTGAATCTCTGTTAGGAGTTGTGCCAACCTTGTTAGGAGTTGTAGAAGACAAAAGGACCCACTATCCAAACAAATTTTGGGGCAAGACCACTGAACTCACTATTCAACTTATCTCTCAACTATTCCTTGCAGAATAATTGTGTGTACTGCACTGTAACTTCCTTCCTCTGTCCTGTCAACCGGACCAATCATTGTCAGACGTTGTAGACCAGGTCACGAACCTTGGATCCAAGTATCCAACTTCAGATCACACAATAAAACCTCAGCAAAGAAGTTTCTTTCACTTCTACTCTGCTCTGCTTAACTTCACATCCCGTCTTCGTGCTGCTTGCAATCCTCTTATATGTCTCTTCTAAGATAAAGGAAAATGTCCTTTCTTTATACCGAATCCATAAAACAATTCCCTGAGTCGGCTGTTACACCTTCTCAATTAATTATTATAGGACCACATTAAGAACACATTACACTTAGTGGTAACATTAATCTTCTACTTTGCAACTTGAGTAACTTTTTGTATGTGCAATATTATGATGAGTGAGCTTAGCTACGTCATCACCAACGTGTCTTCTTCACATTTGTAACTTTGGCTTCTTAGAATAATAACTCTGCTAAGAGATATACTAAGTTTACCAGAACATGCCTCTGTAAACTCTATCTCAGAACTATCTTCACCGAAACTTGTATAACTTCTTCCAGACTTAATATCTTATGCTTCTGAGGTTAGCTACGTATGCTAGACACATAGTATAATCTCCTTTTAACCTCGCTACTTAAAGTACTCAACAATTTGTCCGTACCTGTGATCTTTCTGCTGTTTTTCTGTCAGATACCACAGAAAACTGCTATGTTGACATCAGTGACAAGCACAATTATGAATGTAACATATCATTATGATAATGATCTAGCCATGTATCTATAATACTCCCCCATAGGAATATCATTACCATTCATGCTTCCAACAGAATCTACATTGGGAATGACTTTGCCTCTTCGCTCGATATGTCTGACTCAGTATGTGGCTCATTCTCCATCCTGGATGTAGTTGTGCCTCTAGCTTTTCCTTGCACTAGGAATGACTACTCATTCAACTTAGTGTCATCTAGTGTGAAACCAAATCCACCGCCCTCCTCCATAGTTTGCCTCTCCAAATCATTGATGTCATCCTTTTCGAAAACTCCACTTCAAATACACTTGAATCGATACAAATCAGTTTGCAAGTGTTTGGAAGACTATTTCCCCCTCTCAACAAAATATAAGTTACAGAATGAGAAAGGAATTAATTTGGGCCATTTTTTGTCTGCAAGTGCTGTTATAAAACTACAACCGAGTTTTTAACAAAAACTCGTTGAGTTTTTGGTGAAAAATTGGCAAGTACTCGATGAGTTATCGCCAAAAAATTGACAAGTTCTTGGCATTAGTAAAAGTCATAAAAAGTTGCCAGGCCATTAAACTCGACCAATTTTTGTAACTTGGAGAGTACTTTGCCAGTGGTCCATCTATGATATATATATATATATATGTGTGTGTGTGTGTGTGTGTGTGTGTGTGTGTATCTTCCTTTCTGGGCTCTTCCTCTGATATGTTATATATTCTCCTATTTGATGCCTCTACTGGAATGATTGCGAGTTTAATTTATATCTTAAAGTAGGAATGCTAAGTCATGGTACCAAAGGTCATGACCATTCAGTACTATTATGATTACCAATTAGACATAATCGTATCTTATCAAATGCTCATCCATCACATTCTCTAATGATTCCCAATCATTGTATATATGATTGAAATGATACTATCAATAAGTCATATGCTAATTGCGGTCCTTCTAATAACAGATCTCCTAATAACTCTCCATCTCAATTGCTAATGTTTTGTACTAAACATGGTTATATAACTGTTGACATGTACATACTGTGCTGAATTGTCACTGTTGTTTTTTAACATGGGGTATTCGGCATAGTGGGTGCCATCGTTATTGGTTGACTCTAACCATCTGAGATCTGTATTAGCCACTCGAATATATATATGTGTGTTATAAATCGTTGAATATGTTGACAAATTTATTCTCCTTCTATTTAATCAATGTATCCATCGACTTATAAGCTATTCTTGATGAATAAGCTTTTGTCTAGGGTAAGGTATCATTAGAAAATTAGTATTATATTATTTTATTCATTATTAATAATACTATTGTGAACATGTTATTAATATTGTTTATTTGCTTGACACCAGTATGCTCATAATTGTTTTGGTGATTAAGATTATTTATTTAAATACCAGACATGAAAATAGTTTAATGAGATAATAATGTCTGTGCAGGGATATTACAAAAACACTTTTCCGTCCCCATGTATGCCCAAGGTCAGGCAGAAAATTCTCCACATCCAAGAAAATCCTCACAGTCAGTGCCCCATCCATGTTCTTTACGAGATCCCAAATTCTTACCACCTACTGAAAAATCTCCTGTTTTTTAAAATTTCGTTCTTGACATACACCATAAAATTCACTATCATTTGTTGGTCTCCTACCCTCCTCTTCCTTTGCTTCGCATTTTTCTCTCAAACATGCTTCTAGTTCTTTCCCTTTCTTCTTCCTCTTTTTTTCCCAATCCTAGACTGAGAACCTTTTGGGGATGCCATATGTGATAACATTGCATACCATAAACAACATGCAATGGCACTGACTTCTCCTGTAATCACAACACTTCACATCTGTCATCATCTTTGCAAATAAATTCAAACATTGTCTCATTTCATTGTCCTTGTCCCTATTTACAAAAAACATGATTACCTTACGTGTTACACACCTGCCTTACCTATCATTGGGCATTTACAATGGAATTTTGACATGCAAAGGAAATCACAACATGGCAGATTGCTGAGTAGAGAATCAGGGATCCAAATGTGAAATACATAAAACCTTGCAACTCAAACACAAATTACAAGACAATAAATACTACTGGAGGAAACCCTCGAATGGAGAAAATCCAATAAGAATAACTCTTCATGCAACTATATGACAGCCATTACAAATTATTACATACCTCATGGGCTAATACAAGAGGTCCTTATGGCATGTTTTAGATCACTATACTTGTAATTGCCTTGATGTCAACAAATAATTATAGTGCAAGAAATGCCTCGGCACCAACCAATACCTACAACCTGCGCTACAGTAATAGAATGAACAATAATCGTCAAAATATATGGAAAAATGGACTAATCACTATTCTACCTATCAACAAGATAATTGCTCAGTACATGCCCAAGCTATAGAGAAAACTGAGTTTAAGGACTCACAAGCCCCAACTTTCAATAAAGAACTTGTGTCATTTAATTTTAACATGAAGGAAAACTGTTACAACAGTTGTAACAGTCCAACAATGGACTATCACCATTGATTGAAAGATTTTTTTTCCCTTCTAAATACATGAACTTGAAAGATGAATTGCCACTGTGGAAATTCAAATACCACAACATCTCAAATTCTGCTCATCATCAGAGCATTCATGAGGGCACACTATAATTTTTAGGGGCAAATGGAGCATTCACCACTTGTTTGAACTGACAAATTCACCATGTCACTTGTGCAGTTAATTTCTGAGATTGATAGTTTGGATGAATATAACACCAATGAATCATGTATCATCCTTGGCTTGCACCAATCCTGTTAACATCCCCGACACACCAGTTTGATGATGATTTCACATTTAAATATCTTCACTACAGAATGACATAATCGCAATGGTCTGGATGCCAACTTTGTCTGATTTATTTAACACTATTGTATTCTAAACCAGCTACAAAAATAAAGTGTATAATAAAAGTACGAGTTACCTTACAACCCATACCTTTTGAGACAAGAAGTGGGCAAGTGAATAAACCATTTGACGGTTAAACACCCCATGTATTTAAAATTTTAAAGTCTACAAAATTGCACTGATCTTATGCTATATTCTCAAGAAGAGAGCCAAATAAATGAGGAAAGAAAATAAAATCTTAAGAGGGGAGCTATTAAAGTCCATAAATAGATGAATAACTCAATAGATACTCAATGTACCAACTTTCCTAATGATGGAAATAAGTCCACATAGGAAGACACAATATTTGTAGAAGAAGATATTTCATGACACGTTTAATTTTCCACTTTTAAGGGAATTTACTTAATGATAATTATCCTTATTCCTTAACACTAAGGATATCTGATACGTCCTGGAATTGCTCAATCTCCAGTAGTCCTGCTCTATGAGTTTGAATTGTGTATTTAAAGCTTTTGTTTAGCCCTTCCATCTCCCTAGTAATCTGTAGTTGATTATCTTGAACATATTCTTATCCCGTGACACCTATCAATTCCAGGTTCCCATTTTGAGGGAATTATTAAAAAAAAGGTAAATGCTAAAAGTCCATTTGTAAGACCCTAATACAGTTTTATCTGCTACAATCCTTTTTCTTTATGGGACTAAAAATAAATTTGTATTGAAAGATAATGCTAAACTCTCCCATTTCCCTAATGATATGGAGTTACTATCTTGAACATAGGCTTGCGGAAAACTTGAAAATCTCATAGAATATAAAATTATGTCTAGTTCACATTGTGACTATTATAATTTATAATTCTAATAGTTGTAGGAATCTTGTGTCATAAACAGAAATTTCCCTATCCTGGCTGTAGAATTTAAAGAAAACAAGAATTTTGAATTCTTAAGGTATACAATTGGATATTCTGCAGTTTAATAATATTAATAGAAATATTATTACTCATTCAATTCTCATCCATCAAAGTTTTAGTATGTTTATTTGTTTCATAGTAACACATTTTCAGGGCTTTCCTTGCAGGTGCTAATCGATATTATATTTTATGTACAAATGACTCACTAGCAATTGGTGGGGGCGGACATTTTGCACTCTACTTGGATGAAGATCTGTAAGTCAGTTTATTAAAAGCAATTCTTCTCAATTCAGAAAAGGAAGAGGGAACAATGGGATATTGTAATAGAAGCTGTGTTCGAAGATTTAGAGTATGATTGGCAATAAATTAAAAATAAAAATATGGCGAAGCTGCCTGATGTGCTGTGTAATGTTTACCTGGTTAAGATTAAATGGATCCAGTGCTACGTCTGAAACATTTGGAAACTCTTGCCTTGCTCAGACAGAGGACTTTGTGGTGACAGATGTAGAGGTACTCAGTTCATCCATTATCTGCAGATGTTAAAATTTGCTTGTGGACTGCCTTTTGATTACTCACCATGATCGTCATAGAATGCACTTCTTGGCTAATTTGAGTGTCTTGGAAGCTATGTGAATAAGAATATAAAATTGTTGAAGTTTGTGTTGCAGCTTTGGGGATTTGCTCAAACATCAAGATATTCATTACATCCATACAGAGAGCCACAAGAAGCTCTAGGAGTTAGCAGATTGTTCACCTAGGCTTTGTCACTCTTGGTAATGGTATTTGCAAATTTTAGTGTTTCCACTTGTAAAAAATGATAAACTGACATTAGGTCCTCTTGCCAATTGCTTGATATTGCACTGTTATTATGTTAGTGCTGCTGTGTTTAGATATTTTAGTTAGCTAATTAGTCCATTAAGCATTATCTCATGTTTATGGGAGCATCATATGTCTTGGACTCAAATGCTACATAAAAACAGAAAACAAGATCCTTTACATAAAGACTACAATTGTCGCTAATATCACCGCAACACTGTGCTGATAAATGAATTTAGTCTATCTAGGAGTTGATCAAATGGTGAATGTTGGATAGATCTGGAAAAAAATGTCAGTAAGATTGGTTATGTGCTGAGTAGCTGCCTTACATGCATGTTTTTCAAGCATTGCTCACTCACAATGAAAATATAAATCTTATTCAACTGTACGTTAGTGTTTATAACTTTGCTGCAATTATTACTCACTCCCAGATATATGAATTTAATTCACCTATAACGTGTAAATAACTCATTTCTCACTTGGAATTGATTAATTTTAATCAACTATAATTCATAGGGTGGTGGTTGTTACACGTTTGCTTCCAAGATTGGTATGTGCTAACAAGCTGAGCCTGGAATATGTTAACCAGAAATCAATAATAGTTTATTGTGCTTTTCATATTAAAACAAAAGAGCTGACTTGCAGTTTCTACATGGTCTTGATTTGATATTATATTCTTGACTTGTCTGTAAGACTAAACGTTGACTAGGCTTAGACAGATTGTTTTTATATTTTAAAAAAATTGGAAGTGATTGATTTAGCATGTTTGTGAAATACATGCCAGCACCCTGTTGAAATAATAGGATAAAGTTAGGGATGAAATAAAATTTTACCACAATGGCATGATTGGCATATAATTTGCAGCTATTTCATGGCATACAATTTGCAGCTATTTCAAAATTGGTGGTAGTTCAAATTCATGCATAATATCCTTCCAATGAATAACAGAAAATAACTCAAAATTTGGAAGGGAGAATACATGTGTCTCCATGGAGGGGTTGCTCTCCAAATGTTAGTTGCCCTTGCCATGATCCTCACGGACACTGATAAAAACTGTCAATTAGTTGATGCTTGAAGAATTTTCCAAGTCGATCTCACCCTGCTGACTTGGGGAATGTCCTGTTGTGATTTTTCATCGAGTTTTTGTTCTCCCACTGTTACTTGCCCTTGCCGTGGTTTTTTGCTAGACTTGTAACACTTAGTTGATGCTTGAGGAAATTTCCAAGTCAATCTCACCCTACTGACTAGGGGAATGTGTCTTGTTGTGAAAACACTTGAGGAATTTTTCAAGTCGATCTCATCCTACTGGCTTGGGGAATGTGTTGTGTTGTGATGTTTTCATACATTGCCTCATAGCAAATGGGGACCACCAGTTTTTATTTAAGGTTAGTGTTTAGAGGTCTTAGTGTTAGTCTCTAATCTCGAGTCATGAGTTTTCAACCAGGTCTAGGGATGTTGTCAAGATAATATTGAATTGTTTTGACTAAGAAGAGTGGACAAAGCACTCTCGTAGTGCTATGGCCAAGTCTTCGTCTTCGACTTAAGTTGTAACTTGGTGGATGATTATTTTGATGCTAGGAATTCATTTGGAGAGGTCAAGGGAGGGATAATGCAATTTTCTAGGACCTATTTTGGCAACTTTCTATTTTAGGAATAAATTTTCAAGTGTCATTTTTTTCTTTTTTCATTTTTAGAAAGTGTCATTTTTAGTATTTCTGGGTTGATTTGAGAAACATCTATTTTTAGATTTTTTTTCTAATTAAAAAAGAAGAAGAAATGGTAGTATCAAAGCCTCGGTGAATGGATGAAATAGCTAATAAGAGCTTCCTAAAAGGAATTTTGAGTTGGTGAACTAGTTAGGTTGCTATGTTTAAGAAAGATTGATTTCCTCAATAAGTTCTTGAAAATCCGGAGTGTTGAAAATTGATGTGAAAAATTGAAGAGATGCCAATAAGTGATTTCTTCAACAAAGGCTTAAAAATGTCCAAATGTTGAAAGTTAATACAAGAAAGATGGAAGGTAAATGACACACAAGGTTGAAACTTCTTAAGAGGTCAAGGAAAAATAAAAATTGAAGTGAAGTCAAATTATTGACTAGACCAAAAAAAAAGATGAGTTGCTTATTGGGAAGGAAAACAATAAAGCATTCTTTTTGAAAAAAGAAAAAGTAAAGAAAAGTAGTAA
The DNA here is from genome assembly GCA_028749045.1 of Cupressus sempervirens. NCBI lineage: Eukaryota > Viridiplantae > Streptophyta > Pinopsida > Cupressales > Cupressaceae > Cupressus > Cupressus sempervirens. The sequence goes on from CM053785.1 coordinate 851,175,266, forward strand.
GTCCAACCTTGTAAAGAAAGCTCTCATCATCTATAAATGGCATTAATATAAATTGAATTTCATTTCAACATGAGTCATCTTGTAGGTTAGGAGGACATGTTCTTGACTCAAAATTAGAGCAGCTTGAAGAAATTCAGAACCCTAAAGGAAAAACAAAGAGCTTTCATGATCAAATTCATCAATTATTTGTGGAATATCAATTTCTAAACCCTCATTCAACTTGAATGGCTAATAATTAGTACCAAATCATAGATTGTTTGTCAAATTTTCTTGAGTGGCAATTCTAACATTTTGAAAGATTTTAGGAATGGCGTTTGCAAACTTCATTGAATTTCTTGTCTTCACTTGTTTGTTTCTGATTATGAAGGTTAAACTATTAAAACTTATCAATAAAATTAGAATAACAGTGTACTCTTCTCCCTTAAATGTTTTTGCAACCTTTAAATGTCACTAATTACAAATTTTGTATTGGTACTATGTCTACACCAAGAAATAATGGCATTGCAATCAAGAAAGAACAAGTTAAAGAGGCACTTAAGGGTTTTTATCCAAAATCCTAGATGTCATCTTAATGGAAAAAGGCTCGAGACACCAATTTCAAATAATTTAAGCTTATTTGGCACATTTGGTAGAAGTGATGCAAATGGCTTGAACTTAGATCAATTGTAGTGCTTGCTCCTAGTTCGCATTTTGCTAACATTGTTGAATTCTTTTAAGAGCTAGTTTTATGTTGATGTTTAACAACATTGTTATGAGATTATCAGATATTGTGCTATGGATTCAGTTTATTATGTGATGAGATTACTTAGATTTTGCATTTCATGTATGCATGATGATTATTTTCAGTGTTTGCAGTTATTAATGATGATTAGTAAGATGATTTATTATCATGTGTTTTCTTATGGATACTTACCTCATACTTGCATGTGTATGGTGTGCGTGTTTGCTTTGTGTGTTTGCTATTATGTATGGCGTGTCTGATGTGGTTAAGAAAGGGAGTCGTAGTCACCTGCTAGTCGGAATTTACACGATGCACCACTTCCTGCCATTCTCTGTTTAATTTAGTATATATTATGTTTGTACATGCATGATTTCTATGCAGGTTGCAGGTACCGAGTATCGACTTCCCTGAATTGCCAAGATGAGCGTACCCTATCACATTATCTCAATGATAAGAGAGAGGAGATAAATTCTCAAGTCCAAATCTCAACCCTTTAAGCCATTTGTTCTAATTGGAAAATTAGGACAAGTATCCGAGTTGAGTACCTTCCGAAGGCGTCAGATAAATTCGTGATTTAAACCCTTGGTTTGATTTTGTATGTATTTTGGCTATGATGGGTTTTCATATTTTTACCTTGAGAGTTTTCGATGTATTTTCTATTAATTAAGTTTAATTAAAAGATTTAATTAAATAAAAAATTAATATGGTATTTTAATATTTATTTTATTTAATTAATTGAGAAATTAATTAAATAAAATAATTAAATTTGAAAATAAAAGTTAAAAGTTTAAATTTGGAATGTGACAATATTTATTTTAATAATAATATATTTGGAGTTTATTTTTAAATAAATGACTAAATAATATTATTATTAAAGCTAATAAATATTTTAGCAATTAAGTTTTGGAAAATGAAATTTAAAAGTGAAAAATATATTTTAAATTATTAAAAGATTCTAGATTTCATGTGCTTAAAATATAAATATATTAAGATTGAAAAGTGGAGATATTAAAGTTAGTGCATGAGATTTAATAAATAAATAAATTAAATTGGAAAGAATAAATTAAATATTATATTAATATTTGTTCACATAGGAGTTTGCAAATTCTTGGGAGTTGTCATGTAGATAACATTGGAATTTGCACTTTAAGAATGCATAAGTTGTTTACACTTAGAAGTTAGCATTTTATTTGAGCACATGATGTCTACAACCTTAAGACTCATCTAGAAGGTTAGAAAAGACTCATGCTTGGTTGTTATGCTTATCTTTTAGTTGTTTCTAGAGACACTCTGGATGCATCTTAGAAGCTTTTAAATAGAGGCTCTCCTAGTGTGTTTGGACAAGCTTAAATGAAAGCTGAATGGAAGCTACAAACTTCAAGCTAAAATGGAAGCTTCAAAGCTTACATTCATTGAGAAGCTTATATGCTTCTACATGCTCATATATTTTCTATATGCTTCTATGCTTCTTCTAGCACTTTTATTCACTTGGAGGTTTTCGGTTGGCTTGGATCTTGGAGGAATTGCGAATGTTGGAGAAGGAAGAGATTTTCTATGGACTTCTGAGGCATGACAAAGTTAGCATCAGTGTCCAGGTACACTCGTGATATTTGCATACTCTCTTTGCACTATTTCTCTTCCTGTCTTCATCGTGTTTGTTATGTGTCTAAATACTCTCTGTGATTGAATATACTATTTGAAATTGGAATCTAGATATTTTATTTGGTTGAGAAGAAAACAATAGAAAAACCCTAGTTTCAAATGAGAAAGAAATTAGATCTTAATCGGGGTTGGGTTCGAATTTATATTGTGAAATTAGATAGACAAGATTTGAAACTAAAATAGAAATTCTAAGTTAAAAATTTGAATAGTTAAATGTAATCTTTCTATCAAATTATATTTTCAGATGCGTATGGACAAACCTATTAAATGGATGAATGGGTAAATTTAGAGAACAATTATTTTAAGAGAAAATTTTTAATTCATCACAAATTGTCCTGTCGCGTTCATAACTTTTTATCGCGATCGAATTTATTCGATCGCTCCGGTCAAAATTGGCGCAACTTGACCCTCTCCAACATATTTCAATTTCAGCTTGATCCAACAGTTCATTAGAGAGATATGACCCTCGTACTGAGACTGTTTTATTCAAGGACAGATATTTCTCCATTTCCCATAACTAAGAGTTCTTTATGCTTAAACTTCACAAAAATAATATATCAAAGCATGGAATGAATTAAAGATATTATTGCAATCTTCCCTTAGTAGAATCTTATTAATATGCATTAATTTTATATGGTTTATTATCTAATCTAATTAAATCAAATTTAATTAAGATTAGTTAATAGTAGAATAAGTGTAATTAATTATTAGTCAATCTAAGTAAATGGATTTTTAAATGAGAGAAAATTAAAAGAAAAGATATTTTAATATAGTTTATATAGTGGACTTTTTATAATGTATATTGAATACTATTTAATATATATTAAACAATTTTAGAGTTGTTTAATGAAGATGATAATGTTAAGAAATTGAAGATTATTCATGTTAAAATCTACAATGAGTTTTATTGGTTTGTGATAGGGATCTTTTTCAAACAACGTTTATATAGAAAAAATATTATTAGAACAATTAGAAAATGAAGTCTAATGGTTGATTTTAATATTGATTAAATAATTGTAAGATGATAATTTATATTATGTTGATTTAAATTTAGAAACTCTGAATGATATTGAATTAAGATTGAATTATTATGTTATTGGTTAATACGTTTGAATACCTTAATGAAGTTAAGAGTTAGCCAAATATTAACTAATGAGTTTATAGAAGGATTCTATAGATCGAGTATTTATAGTTTGAGGAGTTTATTATTCATTAATGTTTGTAAGGACTAACAAACTATTAATAAATAATGATTTAAATAGATATCAACAAATTTGATTAGAGTTAATCTAGTGGAGATTATTTATTGATTGAAGTTTTGTAAAAGATAATAATTTTTTGGAGTTGGATTATAATTGATTTTAATCAATTGATATTCATTGAGTTGTCAATATAATTATATTATGCGATAGAGTTTTAACTTGAAATGATTATTATTAATACGAAATCGTTAAGAAAGATGAATGTAGTTATTATGGATAAGATTTCCAAAATAACTTGTTAATATTATTATTATTAAAATATTAATATTTGTGTATTGGATTGAAGTTGACTTTGATGTACAAACTATTGTTAGTCAACTAATACTCATTGGGTTGATGGTTTGGTTGTGAAATTATTAATTAAATCAATTAACTAGAGCTAATTGGATTTAATTAATAATTAAGTTATGTAATAGAGATTTAATTGATATAATTCTTTTAATGAGATTGTAGAAATATTGATATCAAGTTGATAGGTCTTATTCTTATGACTTGAATAACGACTTTAGATATTTTAATGGTGAAGATTTAGTAATATATAATTGAGAATTATTAGAATGAAAAAAAGTTAAGGATTGTGAATCGATATTAATTGATCATTCTAATGAAGTTATAATCTCTTATTGGAAGAATGATAATTGGTTCTTTTATAAATGAATAATGATCCTTTGATTATGTTGAAAAGTTGAAGTAACATTAAAGAAGAGTTAATCAATAAGAATATGGATCTTAGTTAAATAAAGAAAACAATTTAATTAAAGGTCAATGATGATCAGTTTAGTGAATATTTATCCTTAAGTTATTCTTAGAATATAATTCTTAATAATGGAAAGAAAAATGCTATCAGGGAAAATGGGTTGACTTGTAAGTCAAATGATTAAACTTAGACACTTGAAATATACTTGCAAATAGAAAACTGGAAAAACCCCTACACATTATTCAACTATGTGAATTTAGTAAACCAAAACATGTGTTTGCATCGTGTATTCTCTATGCTTCTTGTTTTGAGTTTTGGGTTGATTAGTGTTGACCAGTCTTAGGTTGTTACCAGAGGCTCGGGGGTTACGAGATGTGTTGACATGTTGATCTTATTTGGTCTCGATCTTTATAAGCCCAACCGTGGTAATGTGATCGTATGCTCTATGAAATGTTTGTATTTACTGATTGTTATTGTTCATCAGTCTTCATGTGTGAAGCTGAGATGTATGTGTATGAGACACTTGAGCTAATCATTTTTGAGTTATCGATCAGTTATCTTTGGATTATTTTCTAGTCACCATGATGAGACTGAAATGTGGATTTATTTCTTGATGATGTCATGTTGTGACATGTTTGACTCAACTATTTTGGAGTCTTGATCAGTATGATTTTGAGATAATTTTGGTTGCTTGTTGAGAACCAATGGATATGATGATTTATTTTGAGATATATTTTGGTTATTGAGAACCAATGGTTACTTATGATTATCATTGATGCCTTCAGTTGCCAATAGAGAACTGTTGTGGTTATGATTTTCTATGGATGCTTTTTAGATGCTCATGGAGATTTGATGATTCTTATCTTGGAGATTTGATGATTCTTATTATGGTTATTTGATGCTTTTATTATGAATATTTGATGATTTTTTTTATGGATTATCTTTTGAATTTTCTTTACAGTCGCTTGTACAGGACTGTGGTGATTTTATGATTCCATGAGCTTAGGGTAGGTTATCTACTTGTAGTGTCGGGAAGTGGCTTGCAATGGGGGCCGGGGCCCTAAGTGGCTGCCAGGGTAACTCATTGTAAGTTTGGTTAATAAGTGATAACATTTACACACTAAATGGGGATTAAATGAACCTAAAAAGATAATTGTTTTGGTTCTCGTCCATGCCTTGAGTGCTTGTACAGGCTAGGATGGGAGTAGTGAGAATGCATGGTTGCGACTTTGCATTCTGTAGTATGCCTCGTCAGTATGAGAGGATACTAGTGGCCGCATGAGATCAGTATGGACCCGTAGAGTTTAGCTAACTGCCAGGGTAACTTGTACGTGATAAATGCGATGACACTTTCTCGCTTGCATAGTAGGTTTCCTACATGTCTTTGTGTGCCTCTGGGAATTAGATGTCGATTTTGTGTGATGGAACCCTTGAGTAGTATACTTTTAGGATTCCTGGATTTATAGAGATTTATGCTTTGTGAATTGATATCTTGTTTGGGACTTGAGATTATTTCCTCAGCACGGTGAGAGTGGACCACTTAGATTCCACGCGGTCGAGTGGTAGTGTTTTTCCACTCTTATCATTTGAGATCCATCCGAGACACCGTGGCTGGAGTATTCTTGGTTGGTATTATCTTCATTATGATCTTGGAGCATTATGATAGATGATATACCTTATGATGGATGTATTTACTGGCATGTTTCTTACATTGATGATTTGTATATGTTTACTTTGCATGTTAGTAGGATGTTTTAGGAGTGACATTCCTACTATGTTAGTACCGATGATCTCTTTGGTAATTTGGAATGTTACGCACGGAGGGATGGCTAGGATCCACGATGGTCTAATGATGCTATTTACGGTTGGGAGGAATTATGCACTTAGTTATTTATGTTTGTGATATATGGTTATCTTTTATGATGGATGTTTATATCTCTATGATGATGTATCATGTATTGTTTATGGTTTCATTTACTTTTATTGCATCATGGATTAATATTGGATGATGATGTACTTTATTTACATGAATATTTATTCTTTTAAGCTTCTCATACCTTGTAACATGTACAGTGGATGATTGAGCAATCTAAAATGGAATTACTAAAAAGGACACTTGTATATGGTTTAAGAATGTTGGTTGTATCATTGTTATTTCATAAGGATGTGATGTTAGATGAATAAGTTATGATTAGATGTGATTCAACGTTAAGGGATCTTTAAAGAATGTAGCCTGTTATGTATATATGTTATGTTTACTTTCAGTTGAATTTTACTATTGCTTCCGCAAAGTGTTGTGAATGGTTTATCTTTCATGTTTTAAAAAAAAAAATGTTTGGCAAACTTAGTGATATTTTAGATTAATTCTTTGGATCCCTTGACGGGGCATTACATCAATTCAAGGAGAATGTATAAAATGTGCATCTCAAAGAAATTGAAGCTTTCCAGAAGGCCAACTAGATGACATGTTTTCCCGTTTGATCTACGTAAATGATTTTCATAGGCAAGAGGATAGGTGGAAAAATATTTTCAGCCAATATATTGAAGCCTTGTGGCATTGCAATCTAGAAAGAACACACAAAGAGGCACTTAGATGGTTTTATTTAAAATCCTAAATGTCATCTAAATGGAAAAAGGGCCGAGACACCAATTTCATATAATTTTGCATTGTTCATTGTCAGAAAAGGCTATTTAGTACAATTGGTAGAAGTGATGCAAATGGCTGGAACTTATAACAATTGAAGGAGAATCTGGGAAAATTTTATCTCAAAGAAATGGAAACTTTCCAGAAGGCCAACTAGATGACATGTTTTCCCTTATGATCTATGTAAACAATTTTCACAGGCAAGTGTATCTCAAAGAAATGGAAGCTTTCCAGAACGCCAACTAGATGATATGTTTTCCCTTATGATCTATGTAATCAATTCTCACAAGCAAGAGGACAAGTGGAAAAATATTTTCAAAGAAGGCCAACTAGATGACATGTTTTCCCTTATAATCTACATAAACAATTTTTACAGGCAAGAGGACAAGTGGAAGAATATTTTCAGCCAATACATTGAAGCCTTGGATGTGATACGAGTGCAATTGGATACCTTACCAATACAAGGGAAGAGAGTAGTCAGCAGAGTGTCCAATGACTGTTATGGTATCGTTATAGATACCTAACATTTATCGCTTTTAAAAAAGCCCCAAAAATGATAACACATGTACTAATAGTTGATAACACATGTACTAATAGTCAATCACACATGTACTAATATTTGATCATTTTTTTGCTTTCTTGGTTTTTGATTGGTCCATTTGTGCCAAAAATACTATTTTTTGAGTGAGCGACTATTGGGGGGTGAACATAATGGGTATTGAGTGAACATTTTGAAATGACATTTCTCAACTATTTCGCAGTCCATGGCCTCTATAGGGAGCTCTACAAATGCATAAACATCTAAACCTTAGCTTTAAGCTCTTTAATCACCTATGGAGGTTCATTGGAAAAATTGGTAAATTTCAATGTATGGATTAGGAGTTGTAGGTATGCGAAGTTAGCATGGGTGGGTACTAGGTACGTGAAGTTAGCATGGTAGGTACGTGAAGATTTCACTGATTCTTCCAAAGTTATTGATTTTGGTGAAGCAGAACTTGGTTATTTTGCAATATGTCCATTGGAACACTATTCATTAATATCATTTTCCTTAGGAGTAGATTTAGACCCTTCTAACTCTTTCCCTTTTAATTTTAATTTATTTGATGTGTGTCCATTTCAAAGAAGCATTACCACATTGCAATATTTGATGAAGTTCCAACTGACATTGCAAAATAACTGAAGAGCAATTCAAACATAAGTCCCTTTATGTTACCAACATATCACAATGACCATTGAGCTTATCCACATGTTAAGACTTGATAGAAAAGAACCTTGGAGTTAGATGTATAATCTTTCACAATTTTAACATACATGAGATTTCTCTAAAGAAAGGATAATATACGTTGGTATTTTATTTTGGGTTGGTGTTGTCACAAACACTCCCTAACAAAATTGATGCTAGGAGTGCAACATCTTGTTGGTGTTGTCACAAAACACTCACCAACAAAATTGATGTTAGGAGGGCAACATCAAACTGTTCATTTTGCAATATTGTTTGTCGAAATCAAAACTTTCAAGTGAAGAATTTTAGTTGGTTAGAAGTTGTATGAGCTTTAAAATGTCAAATTAGATATATGTTAGATCTCTTATATTTCAAATGTTCTAAATAAAAGTGAAAAGGTTAAAAAGTGAAAAAATTACAAAATTAAAGAAAGAGAGTAGATAATAGAAAATCCAAAAAGAAAGATTTCTTAATGGTTTGAGTGGTTTCATATTTCTGTCTATCAAGACAAACTTCTTGTGGATATTGTTAAGATTCATAAGGATTTGAACACACAATTGCACCTCAAGAATTTGTATTACTTTGCCATACTAGGAAGGTGTTGGAGTCATGAGACTACCTAGAATGATGATACAAATTTCTTGACCTTCTTGTGAAGGATATAGGAAAGATCTTTTGGGATGTTCAAAAGAATTTTTTTGCAAGGCCCAATGATTATTGTAATTGAAATGATCCCTTCTCGCGATTCAAGTTGAGGATTCAAAATCAAATTGAGAGGGGTAATATACAACCCAATGGTGTTTTGCTTCCTCACTAGTGTTAGATTATAATGCACCTCACTTAGAATTCGTTTGTCCAAAATGTGGATAGGCCATCAATTAGGTTGAATGTTAGTTGGAATTATCAAAATTGCCAAAAAAAATACATCTAGAATGAACATCTTAGTTCTGCAATAAAAGAACAAAGCATTGCTATGCCATCAAGTTGTTAAGGAAGGTAAGTATAAGAAGACAATACTATTTGATCAAGCTTAAGTAGATGATTATTATTCCTACATCACATCTAAAAAGGAAGTTGTAGGAGTCAATATCAAAGAAACCATAGAAGACCTTAAGGAATTGACAAGTCGTATCTAATGCTTAGAAGCATCAACAAATGAGGATTACATTGTTGTTGCAAGTAAAGATAGACAACTGCAAGATATAGATAATCATTTTAGTACCTCTCACGAAAGAGAAAAAAATGATCAATGTTTGGGCTTCCTACAAAAGGAGTATTCAAAAGAAGGAATCCTTAACAAAGAAGTAACTCACATATTGATACGATACAAGTACTATTAAGCATCTCGAGATAAGAAGAAATATCATATTATGGACAAACTTCTAGAATGCAAGCAAAATTGCACAACCAATTCAAATTGGCGATAGATTCACTACTCAAGTTCCAAGAAGAGATTTTAGTAGAATTCATAAGAATAAACACTAGGTGATGCTAAGATTTCGATGACAAAGGCATGATATAAAGAACAATTTGGGTTGGTGCTATGACAAGCACTAAAGGTACAAGCAACAATAGCTAGTGGGACGTTCCATATTTCCAAATTTCTAATTGAATCTAGTCCACATCATAGTGAAAGCTACTATGAAATTTAAAGAGAATTTACATGTTTTGGATGCAAGTGGGGTGATATTTCATCAAGTTCAAGATTTTGATGAAGTGGCGAATGACACACAAAAGTTCTCTCTTGAAAAAAAAGAACACCAAGTTGTCTCTTACTTTCTCTTGATTTTGAAGGTTATGAATTTGATTAAAGAGGCCTTGGAGGGGAAACATGTTTATGGATTTTAATCATTGTCCAATTGAATCACCCCAGTTGCTAATCTTTCTCAAAGTTTTGCTTGATTCTAAAATGTGCATTTTTTATTTTTTATTTTTTGATTTTAAAGATAAATTTGGAAGATGTCAAACTATGATAAATGTTATGCGGCTATTGCACATTTAGAGAAATCACGTTAGGAGTTGTATATACTTGATCCTTTTAATTCTTGTCCATTCAAAATTTTGTTATGTTAGAGTAGGTTTCCTTTCAGCTTTAATTTTCTTCATAGGGTTCACATTTTGTGAGAAAGTGGTGCATCTTAAGCACAATCTAGCATCTATACTTAGTTATGTTTGACCCGTTTCTTGGATAATTATTTGTGAAGTTCTTTAAAATATGAGGTTCTTCTTTTTTAATTTTATCACTTGGGTAACATGTGTTTCAACTTGATAGTTTAATCATTTATTGTGTCTTAGCATTCAAATCCTATAACTACTATATCTCTCGAGTATAATTAATTCTCCCAATTTATTGAAGTTTCTTAGAGATAGTAATGGCTAGTGAAAAATCTCATCTCTTATTTCAATACCAATGTAATTTCCCACATCCTTCATGAGCTTCATTACTCACAAGTGAAAATTGAAAATATAAAATTAAAAAGTAACATCAAAGGAAAAAAGAAACTAAAACTCAAAAGTAAAGTAAGTGAAAAGAAAGGAATATCAAAATATGTTAAAGTTGATCAGACATATGGCAGATTTGAATAAGTATTTCTTTTAATTTATGTTTCTTGGACAATATATATTTATTAGCTAATGTTTTATTGAAGATTACAATTAGAATGAGAATGCAACAATATTTTCACAATAAAAATACTCGTGATCTGATAACAATTTTGTTATTTTAGACTGATGAACAACTTTTAAATATATGAATCGAATGCTTTGAATTGCACAAATGGATTTTGGTACTTGTCTACATTCAATCTACATTGGATCAGATATACATGTGTGGAGAGATGTATTAGTGGATGGACATGTATCTCTACAAATAAACATACTCTTTCATTATCGGTGGCAATATATACACTATTTCAAAATATATAATAATCATTTCAAACATATAATAATTTCTGTTATACCCAACAGTTATCGACATTATCACAATGCTAATCAGATTCAAATCTGATTATTAGTCAATGCTATATTTATCTCTTTTGATTTGATATCGATATTTATATATTGCAATGATAATATTTGATCAATATTGATCATAATGCAGACGCAAAAATCCAGATTATACTTGGAACAACATAAATGATAATTCGATCTATTTATGGATGATAATTGGATTCACAAATAAGGTCAATATAATGATGTTAATTTAACTAACTAACTAACTAATTAACTAACTATATATATAGTTAGTTAGTTAGTAGATAAATGATAATTCAATCTATTTATGGATGATAATTGAATTCGCAAATAAGGTCAATATAATGATGTTGATTTAATCATTTAACTAACTAACTAACTAACTAACTATATAGTTAGTTAGTTAGTTAGTATATATATATATATATATATATATATATATATATATATATATATATATATATATATATATATATATATATATATATATATATATATATATATATATGCATGTATGTATGTATGTATGTATGTGTATATATATATATGTATGTATATATATATGTATATGTATATATGTATCTATGTATGTATATATATATGTGTGTGTACACACACACACACACACACACACACACACATAACTAACTAACTATATATATAGTTAGTTAGTTAGTTAAATGATTAAATTAACGTCATTATATTGACCTTATTTGTGAATCCAATTATCATCCACAAATAGATCGAATTATCATTTATGTTGTTCCAAGTATAATCTAGATTTTTGGGTTTGCATTATGATCAATATTGATCAAATATTATCATTGCAATATATAAATATCGATATCAAATCAAAAGAGATAAATATAGCATTGACTAATAATCAGCTTTGAATCTGATTAGCATTGTGATAATGTTGATAACTGTTGGGCATAACAAAAATTATTATATGTTTGAAATGATTATTATATATTTTGAAATAGTGTATATATTGCCACCGATAATGAAAAAGTATGTTTATTTATAGAGATACATGTCCATCCACTAATACATCTCTCCACACATGTATATATGATCCAATGAATAATTATCAAAATAATATATCGGTGGCAATATATACACTATTTCAAAATATATAATAATCATTTCAAAAATATAATAATTTCTGTTATGCCCAACAGTTATCGACATTATCACAATGCTAATCAGATTCAAATTTGATTATTAGTCAATGCTATATTTATCTCTTTTGATTTGATATCGATATTTATATATTGCAATGATAATATTTGATCAATATTGATCATAATGCAGACCCAAAAATCTAGATTATACTTGGAACAACATAAATGATAATTCGATCTATTTATGGATGATAATTGGATTCACAAATAAGGTCAATATAATGACATTAATTTAATCATTTAACTAACTAACTAACTAACTAACTAACTAACTATATATATATATATATATATATATATGGGCAAAAAAAAATATCAAAAAAGAAATATACACAATGTATATTGATATATACATGTACTTAATTATATTATTCTATTGATAATTTTCATCTATAATTATCTGATTGAAGCTATCATTTTCAACACTCCCTCCTAGCCATGGAAGATAAGAATCTATCGAAGTAAATATCCCAAAAAATCCATTTATTGTGAGAAGAGCTATCACCTTATTTGTAATATCAAGAGCTATGATACTTAAGAATATCAAGTCATATGACATCCTTCATAACTCAAGAAATCCATGGTATGTGCACTGACATCAAGTCTCAGGATGTCTACCATATGGATGCAAAATCATAGTATATCCATCGATACAATATCCACCATGATTATCTCTTAAAGATCATTACGATCTTCAAATGATATGAAGTCTCATGATATCTATCGAAATTTCTAAGAGATAATAACTATCATGACATGTCCACATATATCAAGTCACGTGATATCCATCATTATAGTGAAGCAAATCATTGTAAAGTCATCACTTTACGATTTTAAATACAAGTGTTCAATATTTGAAAAGTCATCACCTTTCAATTATGTCCACAGAGGCCCCATAAAGTTATGGATTCACACACATCACAACAAAAGAGTTTACACATTAAACATATTTTATGAATTAGTACAACTAAAGAATAATTTGAGATTCAATCTCAAGTTTCAATTTCATTTTCAGTCATACCAAGTTTATTCAATAAGTGTTCAACTTTTACCCTCGAGAGAGGTTTGGTGAGAATATTTGTTGTTTGATCACTTGTACTAATATAATCTAATTGAATTACATTTCTTTCTAGCATGTCTCTAACATAGTGATAAGGAATCTTGATGTTCTTTGATCCATCATGCACTATTGGATTCATTGAAAGCTTGATGCATCTTTGATTATCACAGTGGATAATAGAAGGATTTAGGGGCTCACCAAATAATCCCACAAGCAATCTCCTGAGCCATATTGCATATGTTTCTCCCATAGAGGTTGTAATGTACTCAACTTCTATAGATCTTTGTATAGGTGATGATTGTTTCCCGTTGATCCATGAGATCATTGTCGATCCTAAGCTAAAGCAACATCCTGTCTCACTTTTTTGAGCAATTACACTTGCAACCCAATTTGAGTCAGAGTATCCATGTAGATCTAATTCTATATTTTTGTATTTAAGACCATATCCAACTGTACCTCCAAGGTATCTCATAATATGTTTTGCAACAACAAGATGTATATCCTTTGGTTTACACATAAACTGGCTAAGATAATTCACTATGGAACATATATTTGGTCTTGTGTTGACCAAATACATTAATGATCTAATTGTCTGTCTATAGAGAGAGGGATCTGTGAATTTCAAGCCTACTACTGCTTCATTCAATTTGTGCAAATTAATTTCCATGGGTGTAGATGTGGGTCTATATTCCGACATTTCAAATTTCTTCAAAATGTCAGAATTAAACTTTCCTTTATTAAGAGTGATGTCATTTGATTCCCGACAGACTTCTATTCCAAGAAAGTAATGTAAAATGCCCAATTCCTTTCATGTGAAATTATGAAGCTAGATTCCTCTTATATCAAGAGATTAGGCAATCTTGTCCTCTGATTAGAAATTCATCAACATATAAAATAAATATTAACATATCACTATTGATTACCTTAAAGTAGAGATTTGGATCAACATCATTCTGGGAAAATCATAGTATCACAAGATAGTGATCAATCCTTTCATACCAAGCTCTAGGGGCTTGTTTAAGTCCATATAAAGCCTTCTTTAATTTGCATACATATGATTCAACATTATGTATGACAAAACCTTCGAGTTTCTCTAAATCAAATTCTTTTTCAATCGTCCCATTCAGAGTGCACTCTTCACATCCATTTGATGGATCTTCCATTCTTTAGATATTGCAATTTCTATCATTGCTTTAACTAAGGTGTAATAGACAATAGGAGAAAACGTCTCTTTAGAATCAATACCCTCTTTTTGTGAGAAACCTCTAGCAACAAAGCAGGTTTCGTGTTTCTCAATACTGTTATTTACAACATTTTTGATCTTGAAGAGCCATTTTGAAGAAATAACAAATTTCCCTTTTGGTCTTTGTACTACATCCCACACATCATTTTTACAATGGATTGAGACTCTTCTAACATAATGTCTTTCCATTCTTGATGTTTGAGAGCTTCTTCAATGCAGGTTGGTTTTGATTTTATGATCTCACTCATTAAGGCAACATAACTAGAGAATCTATAGGTTCTCTTACTTTCTCTGAAGGTTCCTTTGGGTGTTGCATAATTTTTCAGCTTGCTAAATCATCTTTTTGGCCCAAAGTGGTCTTTTTTTTTTATTGTTGGGTTCATCTATTGGGAAGTCTAATTTTCATTTATAGTCTCTTCAAGAGACTCCCTCTGAACCTTAGGAGCATGATCCTCCTCTATATGAAGAGCTCTTGGATCTCCTAAAAGTAATTTCTTCCTCAAAGATGACATTTCTACTGAGTTCAATCAATTTTTTTTCCAAGTATGTATATTTTGTAGGCTTTAGACGTTTCACTTTAGCACACAAATTTCCTTTCTTTCCTGGGAGTTCTAACTCAAACCTCTTTTTATTAGGAACATGAATATAGACAGGGCACCTAAAAATTCTTAGATGATTTATATCAAGTTTGATTTTGGTGAATGCTTCTTCATAGGTTTTATTGTCTAGAAGTGAATGAGGAAATTCATTTTGGATGTAGACCATTGTCCTAGAGGCTTAAACCCAAAATGAAGTTTCTATGTTCTCATCATACAACATAACTCTAACAACTTCTACAATGATCCCATTATTTCTCTTAGCTACTCCATTTTTTTGTGGATTATAACGTGTAGTAAAATCCCTCTTAATCCGAACGTTCACATTCAATTCTGTAATAGTATATTCTCTACCATTATATGTTCTTAGTGTTTTGATTTTTTAGACATGTTTTGTTGGAAATTTGATCAACACTCCCCTTGGGATTCATGACAAGGGCTTAACCGCCTCCTGTGTACCATAAGTTGAGTGGTTGTATTAGGCATTGATAGATCGGTCTTTTGGTGCAATGATAACCCCAGTTTAAAAAGTGGTATCAGAGCTTAGTCCCATGTTCAAATCCTCAAACCCTTGGGTAACACTGAGGGGGAGATTGTTGGAAATTTGTTCAACTCTCCACTTTGGATTCGTGAAAAGGGCTTAATTGCCTCCTATGTGCTATAAGTTGAGTGATTATATCGGGCATTGATAGATCGATCTTTTGGTGCAATGAAAACCCCACTCTAACATATTTTTTGTAAAATCTTTCAATTCCTTGAGCTTTTTAAGGATTTATTCGAACTCTTTACACTTACAAAAGTATATCCGAGTTTTCCTAGAGAGATCACCTATACAAATTATGTAGTACAAGAATTTTCCCATGCATGTTACAAACATGGATCCTCATAAATTAGAATGAACTAGTTGTAGTACATTTCTAGTTTAACTAATACTAGTTTGAAAAGCTCCCTTAGTATTCTTTCCAATAGCATAACCTTTGCATGCTCCTCCATGATTTAGATTTAGTTTGGGTAATCCAATCACCATTTTCCCTATTAAAGACAGGGTGTGAAAATGAAGATGACCTAGTTTTCTATGCCAAATCTCATTTGAGTTAGAAGTTTCATGGATTAGAGCTTGATTTGAATCAGTGTAAAGTTTGTAAAGGAATCCATGTCTTATTCCTTAGTATGTGCTTTCTTTATAGTGGAAATGTCTGGTCATGCTAGAGATTTCCATCTACAAAGGTTATTCTATACCATTTTTCTTCAAGTGCAGAAATGGAGACTAGATTTATTTTTATTTGGGGCACAAATAATGCTCTTATGAGTTGAAGGGATATGTTTGATTTCAAATTAATGGTGGAGGTTCCAATCCCTCTTACTGGGTAGTTAAAATCATCCCTAATAGTAACTTCTTCGTTATAATTTTCCACCAAATTGTCTAGATGTTCTCTCAATCCTATAATATATCATGAGGATCCACTATCAATTACCCAGGTGTTGAGTTTGTTTGAAACTTGACTTGACAAGGTTGAGTAGAAGACAAGTTTCTCTGAATAATTTTCTTTACTAGCTTTTCCAACTTCAACAAGGGAAGATTGTTATTTTTTCCTATCAGAAAATTTCATGGTATAATGTCCATATTGATCACATGTAAACCATTGTATGTGAGATATGTGCTTCCTCTACTTGGATGAGCCTTTTCCATAGGTACTTTCTTCCTTTTGAAATTTTTTGTTCTTTCCTTTCTTATGAGAATTAGTGTCTAATGCATGAATATCTTCATTTATAGTGATTTGGTTGTTCCCTTTGGTTATTAATTTGGATTCTTCTTCTAAGCAATCCATTTGTAACCTATAAAATTTAGTGGGTTTTGATCATGCACTTATTCCATGAATAAATGATTCCTATGATGTTGAGAGGCCACCTAGAGCTATCATTGTAAACTCCTTATTGTTAATATGATGACCAATTGCCAAAAGTTGATCTCTTAATATAGTAATTCTCATAAATTATGCCATGAAAGTTTCTCTTATTCATCTTCACCATGTGAAGATGTCTTTTCAATGCGAGGGTTCTTCTAGTGTTGTTTATTTATTATGAATTTTCAATAGATTTAAACATGTGGCATGCAGTATCACATTTTACTATAATTGGAGTTATATGGTCCCTTATTGCATCCACAATTATTTTCATAGCCTTTTCCTTGCTCTTGATCCACTAAATTTTCTTAAGGATCATTCTCATGTTCATATGTGTTTCCTTTCACAAATGAATCTCATCCATTTTTCTTTCAATATTAGCATACCTTTGAGCTTCCAAGATACAAAGTTGGATGCTCCTTGAAGATGTTCCTCAAATTTTATTAGACTTGATAAAATGAAGAATCGAATGTGATTGCTCTTTCAAGATAAGATAAGATAAGATAAGAATTTATTAATGTCCAACAAAAGACCACAACGTGGGTCTATGGGACTGGAAGCTTACAACAAGGAAAAAGCAGAGAAACGGAGCACCAAATGGTGTCCAAAAAAGAACAAGCACAACAAAAGAAGAAGAAAGCAAGAAACATCACAGAAAAGATTAGATATCCGTCATCACAGGGAAAAAGTCCAACAGTGACTGATTTGTGCGGCTACCAAAAGCCTTGTGATGAAGCTGAGTGCTACGAGAGGAGTGTCGCTGGCAAAAAGGTCCCCTGCGGGGTCTCACCATCTGGAACAACCTGTGCTAGGGAAACTATACGGTCGCTTCATACCCCGAGCTGGAGTTAAGGGCGAGAAGAAGGTCATAATAAGTTGTGCCTGGGTCTGACCCCTGGGAAATGAAAGCTGTAAAGTATGGTCACGAAGCTGTAAGGACTCGCGGAGATAGAGTGCAATGCAACGCTGATCGGTGTACCTAAAAAAATCTGAGAGGGATCTGCTATCTCTAAGCAGATAGTAAAATCTCCCTCAAGAAAATGAATCTCAGATTCTGCCTCTACTAAGGTACAAAGTGTACACACTCGATCCTCTCTAGCAATATGGTGATTGACCTAAATTTGAAGTTTGTGCGAGCCCACCCTAAAGGAGCCAAGGGAGATATGCAAGGCGTGAGTCTAGTATCTATGTAAGTACTCAAGGCGTACAATAATCCCATCTCAGATAACTAAGAAGTGCTCAGCGTAGAAAGCCATCCTTGGACGTAGTCCCCCTGGAGGATCCACCCAGGTCCGTGTGATATACTTCCTATAAATGTCAAGTTTGACATGCCCGTTCAACTCCTCCCGAGAAGGGAGTAGATGAGCAAGGGCATCAAGAGAAAATTTATATTATAAATAACCTGTACTCTCATTTCTAATCAAACCTTCCTCAGAAAGGTTTTGATACCATGTTAAAGTTGATTAGACTTATGAAATATTTGAATATGCATTTCTTTTAATTTTTGTTTCTTGCACAATATATATTTATTGACTGATGTTTTATTGCAGATTACAATCATAATGGGAGTGCAACAATGTTTTCACAATAAAAATACTGTTGTTTTGATAACACTTTAGTTATTTTAGATTTATAAAAACTTTCTAAATATATGAATCAAATTCTTCGACTTATACTAATGGATCTTGATACTTGTATACATTTAATTTGCATTGGATTATATGTACATGTATGGATAAATGTATTGGTGGATAGAGATTTCTCTCCATGTGAAGATATCCACCAATAAACATACTCTTTCATTATCGGTGGCAATACATACATCATTTCAAAATAGATAGCAACTATTTCAAAGAAGATAACGATTTCTATTGCGCCCAATAGTTATTGACATTATCACAATGCTAATCATATTCAAATCTGATTATTAGTCAACACTATACTTATTCCTATTGATTTGACATTGATACTTATATATTGTAATGATAATATTTAATCAATATCAATCATAATGCAGACCAAAGATTCCATATTTTACTTGGAACAAAATAAATGACAATTCAATCTATTTATGGATGATAATTGGACTTACAAATAAGATCAATATAACGATATTAATTTAATATTCTAAATATGTATGTATATATCAATATACATAATATATATATGTATATATTAATGTATACATACATACATACATACATACATACATATACACACACACACACACACACACACATACATGTATATATATACATATACACATATATATATACACACACACATATACATATCCATATATACATATACATACATATACATATACGTATAGATATACATATACATATACATATATATATATATGTATGTATGTATGTATGTGTACATTAATACATGTGTGTGTGCATGTGTACATGTACACATATAAATCACAATACTAATCATATTCAAATTTGATTATTAGTCAACACTATACTTATCCTGTGTGTGTGTGTGTGCACGCGCGCACGTGTGCACACACGTGCGTGCTTGCACATATATATTACAATGCTAATCATATTAAATCTGATTATTAGTCAACACTATACTTATCCTATTGATTTGACATTGATACTTATATATTGCAATGATAATATTTAATCAACATCAATCATAATGCATACCAAAAACTCCATATTTTACGTGGAACAAAATAAATGATAATTCAATCTATTTATGGATGATAACTGGATTTACAAATAAGATCAATATAATGATATTAATTCAATATTTTAAATATGTATGTATATATATCAGTATACACTATATATATAAATACATGTATATATATAAATACGTGTATATATATATATATATATATATATATATATATATATATATATATATATATATATATATATATATATATATATATATATATATATATATATATGAATACATGTATACATACATACATACATACATGTACACACACGCGCGAGCGCATATAGTTACACCATTCTATTGATAATTATCGTCCATAATTATCTTACAAAAGTTATCAACACAATTATTTGGCTTTAGGCTTATGGACATCTCTATTATAATTATTAAAATAGAATTTTCTAGGAGTAGCAAATCTTCATGATAATTACAATGATAACCTCGTCATAGATATGGATATTTGATTGGCACTGAGGTTCTATCTACAATTCTTATGGAGTAAGGTGCCTAAGGTAGCTCATTACAATCAATCTTAGGGAATTTTAATGGATTTGTAAAACAAGAATAAATTCATTTCTTTACTCCTAGCTAATAAAAAATAAAGAGTTTTTGACTTACTACTTGGCTCTTCTTCCTTTTTTATTCTACTTTCTAGCCTTTTGTTTGGTTGGAAGGAAATTTCCAAAGATTCTGGCATGGAGTATTTTTATCATTGAAGTGTTTAGTAACATTTATTTGAATTGGTGCTAAATGCTCTCATGTTTCATACATCACTCCACATAAAATGAGCACCCCCAATTCCTTTTAGGTTAGTATTTAAGGTCTTAATGTTAGTCTCCAATCTCTCACATCTACAAATGGGTCAAGTTTTGGGTTTCCAATCAAGTTTTGGGATATTTTCAAGACAATACTTTAATGTTTCAATTAAGATGAGAGGACAGGACATTCTCAAAGTGGTGCAAACAAGAGTTAGTCTTCAACTTAGTGATGACTTGTAGTACCTACCCCATAGTTTTCTTTTTATTTATATTGCCAAACTCTTTTAGACCACTTTCATGTGTGTGTTGTTTTTTTTAGAGATGTTGGAGGTTATTGATGTATGAAATTATAGTATGATTTTGTTTTTATTAGGAGCTATAAGATATGGTGAAATATGATGTGTGGATGGTTATGTGTTCATGATGACTTATATATTTTTTATTTTCATATGATGATGCTTATGATTATGGATTAATTACCCCATACTTGCATGTGTATGGTGTGTGTGTGTTCATTTTACATTTTTCTTGACGTATTTGCTGTGGTTAAGGGAGGCAGTCATAGTTACATTCGAGTCAAGATCTACATGATGTACCACTTTCTTCCATTTTTTGTTATATAATATAATTTTACATGTTTGTCTTTTGTGTAGGTTTGTAGGTTCTCAACATCAACTTCCTTGGATTGTAAGGAAGAGTGTGCCTTATCAAAATAGCTGAATGGTAAGTGGTGAGATAATATATAAACTCAAATCCTATCCTAAGCCATCATTGCCCCAAAATACAAACAAGTATCTATCTAAATAGTTATCTGAATTTATCAATGTGATGTGACTTTTTGAACCTAACCTTGAGCATGATATCCTCTAAGTTATTTCCATATGGTTCAGTCATGTGAGATTTATCATATGTTTACTTGGTCAAATAAATTTGCTAAGATTAATTATGACTTAGGAATAATGAAGTCTTATGAATATTGGGGTATTAAAAATTAAAATATTTAAGTGTAATAAATTAATTAGATACCTTTATTAAATTAAAAAAAAAAACTTAATTAAAAGTTTATTTATGGAATTATATATCTAATTTTTTTGATTGATAAATGGCCAAGGCCTTGATTATATTTATTAAATCAAAATAATAAATTACAACAATGTTTCTTCGTTCAAACGGGCACTAGTAGGAAAGAATGGAGAAGAAAACCTCTAGTCTAGCTTGGGACTAACGTCCTTTATTATTACATCATAAAAGGGGCATACCCCAGTCAAATCATATTTTATTATTACAACAAAGACAATTACAAAATTGATTGGTTTGACTGTCAATAGTACATGAAAATAATTTGTGACCATTTTAGTGGGACCAATCTTGTGATTGTGCTTTACGCTCCTCCCACATTAAGCGAAACACTCATCCCTCCTTCTTGGCTTATCAATCAACATGGTTAGTGAAAAAACTACAAACATTTTTATTAGTTAACAATAACCTTGAAAAAAATAACCGAATGTTTCTAATAGTTCCTTAATTATTTAAAATTCCTACAACATGATAAATATATTCATACCTTCACTAACTCCTTAAAAAATTCGATGTTATAGATGTTGGGTAGCTTCCTAGCAATGCCTAATACCTTGTATTTTGATGATAAATCTAAACTTCGATATATTAGTTTAGAAACCTTAAGCCAATACTTATAATATGCAAATAGAAACCCAAGAATCTGTATTTTCTCAACAAGTTTAATATAGTTAGTTTCAATCTGCCAGAGAATAGAGAGCATCATTAAATGGTCTCGAACTAAATCCATAGATCTACATTAACATAAACTAAATAAATGATTATTTGGCATTAGTCATCACCTCTAAACTCTACACCTCAAGCCAGGGTGCTTAATTATCTTTCCTTGGACTAACAATGAATCTAAATCCTAATTCCTCATACCCTTTTGAAAAGGTATAAGAAAATAGAGAGCTATTCTTTGATGCAAATGCTGAAATAAACATAAGAGAACTAGTTTTCCAATCTACATTTTCAAAATTACTCTCCATATCTATGTAAGGATACAACTTTCATGAAAAGAAATGCTAAATGTACACATCAAATGAGGTGATTAGAAATTGCTATCTGAACATCTTTGATTAGTCTCAAATAGAAAGATTATCACTGAAGACATAAACTAAATAAATAATACTAATCACTGATCATATCCTTTGGACTTAATACCTCAAATTTGGCTACTAAATGATTTGGCATTGGGCTGGTAATGAGTCTGAGTTTTAAACCATCACTCTTGAGATTTACCCCATCAGAAATCTTAATTTTATTCAAAAAAAAAAAAAAACCACCCCTGAAGATTTCAAAGAGAGTCTCATAAATACCATATATTTATATATACAATACTACTAATGCCTTAGGGCTTCAGCTCCTCAAGCCCAAACCATATTCAGGCCATTAGCAATTGTACTAAACAAAGGAACTGAATCTTAAACTGTCATGACCTGCTAAATAAAAAGAAGACCCAAAATAAACTTATTGTGAAAATTATGAGTCTCCGAAATATTAGATTAGAGTGAGATTCAAAAGACAGATCTTCATAACTATACTGTCTAACCTCAAATTACAGATCAAATCTTTCATGTTTAAATTAAGGTACATTACTTTAACGACCGAATGCAAATTGAAAAATATTACACCAATTGTTGAATCCCTCTCCAAATTTTAAAATAGATCTTATGTTAATAAATTCTATCTTTAAACTAAGAATAGAGACATAACATTTAACACCAGGATGCTTACATTCGAAGGCAAATGAGGTGCCCATTACAGAATTGCATGCTTTTTTCAAACTACTATATTTACATTTACAAAACCAAAACCCTATCGTGAAGAGACAGTAGTTAACTATGTTTTATCATGAATATCTACTATGGTACTGAGAACTAATTGAAAACAAAATGGGCCTTACATTGTTCTCCTTACATGCCAAAGACTATGTTTTGTGCCCTTGTTATCTAATACACTCAAAAAACCAAAAAACCTATTATCAACACCTCCTTCTAACACCTCACTTCTTCCAAAATATCATAATTACCTCCACAATGTCATTCAGATTGTCTGTCTGGAAATTGGGGGGAAATTCGAAGGACAAATTCTCTCTACTGGTCTTCTCGATGTTTGGAGTACAAAATTCCAACCTATCTAGATTTGTGAAATCCACACCCAGATGCATGTAAACTTTGTATAGTTCTAGGTAATTTCTGAGCCAATTTTGTCCTGTAGCCAACAAAATCTTTCTTCATCCCAAAAGGAAATGAAAACACACCTCCATCTTAGGCCAAACCATATTAAAAACCACCCTATCTCTAATTATTACAGCTAGTCTCCTGGGGAAGTTTTCCACAATGAGACTCCTTGGGGGGTGTTCCATTTACATTTTCGGTAGAGGCACACACTGATCTTCATCCAAACATGTTATGGCTTCCACTATGCCTTGACACCAGGTTTAGTCAAAAATGTTGAGGTAGAGTCTTACCATTTCCCACTTACTAATCCCTACTTTCGCTATACAGTTGATGAAGACACCTATAATATCACTATTAGTCATCCAGGTATATTCATACTCAAACACTCCTTCACCGATGGCTTTATTGACTGCAATACGGCTCATCCTGTTAATGACCTTAAAGATTCGATTCCATTGCTCTAGTTTGGCATTCCCACAAAACACCATTGTACGAACCTCGGTGGTGTGAAAAACACAAATGTTAGTTTCCATTTCTAGAGCTCTTGGTCCAAATACTATGAGCAAGAATCTATGTCACGATAAATATATCTGAGGGCGTAGCCTCTGGAAACTCCTCAAATACACTGGCTTTTTAGAAAAGAAAACTGTCATCTAAAAATGGTTGCACATACAAGCTTCTCCCAAATTATTTACATCACAATAGTATCAACACAATTCTAGGAGTTTATTTAAACCAACTTAAAACTTGTTGTTTCTTAGCTGGAGACCAATACCATGCATCCCAGGCTCACCCTACTTGTCTCAAAATCTTACTTTACCGACTATTTGACACCTAGTTACTAATTACCACATCGGGTGATGATGAAAGGGAATGGACTAAGAAACATGACTCTAAGGATATTATAACTAGCTTGATCGGACTATCTTGTGAACTCCCTCATAAAATATGACTAACATAATCTAGCTAACCTATGAAAGTTTATAGCAAATACTGATTATATTGTTGAAAAGTAAAAACTTACTAAGATTGAAAACTTAAAAATCATAGCCCTTTTTTGATTTCTATAAAGTTGACACCATCCACATCTTTATTAGCCAAATGGTCTACCTTTTGATTACCTTCTTGGTAAATGTGATAGATTCTAATATCCTCAAACCTATCTAAAATATGTATGACTGCTTCTAACTTCGAGTTGAGAACCCAATTTGGAGTAGTTTTCTTTCTGATTGCATTTAGAATGATTTGTGAATCACCTACAATGATAAGTTTAATTAAACCTAACTAAAGACTTAAGTTTAATCCTACTCCTAGAGCTTCAAGCTCTGCCAAGTTATTAGATGTAGGACTAATGGCCACATCTTTTTTAGCAATCCACTAACGTGTGTCATTATTGATGATGCATCCAATGCTAGCTTACCCTAGATTACCTCTGGCTGCACCATCAAAATTAAGCTTTGCCCATCCCTTCAGGTGGGGGGGGCGGGGGGATCCATTTACAACTTTTCCTGGCCTCCTTATTTTCCTTAAAGTAAACGCAAGGAGGGTTTATCAAATTAGGCCATGTCTTTTTTATTTGACCATCCCAGATAAAAAAAGAGCCTTCTTCCATTATCATTTTCCTAAGATAGGAATTAACTGTTTCAATTATACTAGCTTCTATCTTTTGAGTTAGCTCTTCTACTTTCATCTCCATATTACTAAAAATTCTTTTGTTCCTTTCCTTCCAAACTTCCCATATGAGGATGGAAGGACATATGTTCCAGAACTTACTATAGATACCTTTGCAGAGTTTGAAAACCACCCTATGAGAAAATCCCTAAAGGATTTAGGAAAAGCTGAGCTCCAACAAACACTTTGACTTAGCCATTCCCAAAAAGTTTGGGAATATGGACAGCTATATAGGAGATGATCTACATCTTCTGTATCATGTTTGTAGAGGACACACCTTGACAGACCTACCATACCAATTTTGTAGAGTTTGTCAGCCATCAAGATCCTATTTTGGAATGCTAGCCATAAGAAAAAACCTAACTTCAGCAAGCAAGCAGGGTCCCAACATAGTTCGATTGGGATTTCCACCTCCACCCATCTTTTAGAGTTGATCAATGCTTTGTAACCATTTTTCACATTGTATTTACCATCATTTGATGCCGCCCAAATGAGCTTATCCTTCCTCTCAACCTGTTTAACTTTCCTATCTTGTATTAACTTTTAATATGCCTCAATTTCAACATTATCCAGCTCCACATCTTCCAGGGATTTCCATATCCATATAGAGTGGTATTCCATACTAATCTTGTTTTATAATCACTTACTTTCTTGCCCCATCATTTAGTTAATTTTTCTGTTAGTTTTCCTAGAATCAAGTTGTTATCTAATGGTGGAAGCCCATCCCACAAGTCTTCCCAGAAAAGGGCATCATCTCCATTACCAACATCCCATGTTAAATAGTTACTAATTAGGTGGCGACACTTAACCATGAAATTATAGCTTTCCAATCCTTTAGGAAGCATCTTCATCCTAAAAATTGAAATGGGGTCTTCTGTCTTTAGATACTTGTTATATAAAATCTTGGCCCATTTATGCTCACTTTCCATGTATAGGTGCCAAATTAATTTCACCCCTAGCACTTCATTTTGCCAATAAAGATTCTTGATACCTAATCCTCCAAATTCCTTGGGTTTGCATATATCATCCCATTTGACTAGGGCCTATTTTTTAATCTCCTTGCAGTCATTCCAAAGGAAATTTCAAAGCTTAGATTCAAGCTTATGATGGAGATGGCTAGGGAGGGGGATGCAAGAGAGTGGATATGTAGGGATGGCTGATAAAACTGAAGTTATCTTAATATTCTTTCCCACTTTTGTGAGCCACTTATCTTTCCAACATTTGATCCTAGCTTCCACTTTTTTCAAAATATTACTCCAAACCTTGCCAAATTTCTTACTCTTTTCTAACTCAATGCCAAGATACTTACATGGGAATGAACCTTTGTTATATCCCATGATATGACATATCTAGTTCTCCACTTGAACATCCATATTGATGAAAAATATCTCTGATTTTGATTCATTCACTTTTTGGTTAGAGGCATTCATGTATAGTTCTATGGTAGATTTTAATTTGATTGCCTCTTTATTGGAACTTTCAGCCGGAAAAATCATATCATCAACATATTGTTGATGGGTAATGTTAGGGATATTACCAGTGATAGTTATACCTTTGATTTCTTTTCTGTCATATGCCTCAGTTTTAGCTCTTCTGAAGGCTTTAGCCATAATAATATACAAGAAAGGTGAGAAAGGATCACCTTGTCTTATACCTCTAGAGATCTCGAAGAAGCCCTAAGGAGATCTTAGTAGATGAAATGCATTTGAAAATGAGATTAATCCACTAATGGGAGAAGCCAAAGGCGTCCAATGTCTTGCAAAGAAACCGCCAATCTACCATGTCATAGGCTTTTTGGATGTCAAGTTTCATAAACATACAGACCCCTTTATTCTTTTGAGTCGAGTGAATCATCTCTTGAATGATTAGAATCCCATCCATAATAGATCTTCCTGGAACGAAACCATTTGTTCTTCGGAGATAAGCTTTGGAAGAATTAGTTTGAGTCTATTTGCTAATATTTTTGAAAATATTTTGTAAACGGTATTACATAATGTGATAGGCCTAAAATCTCCTGGGCTCTCAGGCTCTGACTTTTTGGGAATCAGAGTGAGAAAGGAATAATTAATTTCGAATAACAAAGATCCACCTCTCCTTGATGCTTTGATAGCCTCCTAGAGATTTGTACCAATGATATCCTAGCATTTTTGATAAAAAAAGGCCTGAAATCTGTCTAGGCCTTGTCATTTGTTTGGATTAATATTTAAGACCACCACCCTAACTTCTAGAGTTATTGGTTTGTTTAATGCTTTATTATCCTCCATAGTGACCAGTTTGGGAATTACCTCAAGAAATTTAGTTTGAGATGCTCTATTAGACCCCTCATAATTATTTAGTGTTTTTTGAAAATGTTCCACGAAAATTTCCGCAATTTTAGTTGGCTTTTCAGTTATGATGCCCTCATGATTCCTGATGCTTCCTATTTTACTTTTAGCTCTGTTATAAAGAGTCAAGTTATGAAAAAATTTAGTGTTCCGATCACCCTCTCGTAACCATCTTTCTCGAGACTTTTGTCTCCAAAAGATTTCTTTTTTGGACAATATGTCTTCCTATTTGGCAAGTAGTTCTTTTTCTAAGAGGTAGCTTTCATTATTCATATTTTTCTTGATAACTTCTATATTTAATTTCTTTAATTTGTCTTCGATGTCCAATTTTTCTTTAAAAAAGTTATTGAAATATTCTTTGTTCCATCGAAGAATATTTTCCTTGAGCATCTTCAATTTAGACATAAAAAAAAACATTATAGATCCTTTAAAGTTACCTTGTGACCACCATTCTTTGCCATTACTTAAAAAGATGGAGTCTAAAAACCACATTTTTTGCATTTAAATGAATTCCTAACAAGTTTATGAGGTTCAAAAAGTTCAAATGACTAGAAAATGGTCAGATCCAACAATTGGTAGAATTGGGGAATGAATATTTTGATTAAAAACTTCTAAATTTCCTTTGATAAAAAAGCTGTCTAATTTTTCAACAATATGTGCAAAATCCTTACGTTTGTTATTCCATGTGAAATTCCCATTATTAAGTGGGATGTCAATTAGACTATGGGATTCACACCATTTTTTGAAGTCTTTAGATGATTGTGAGATTTTTTGAAGTCCCTCTATTTTTTCACTCAAGTTTAATTTAGTGTTGAAGTTACCTCCTAGTAGAATTAGACAATTTTGATAATCTATCATGAATCGGCTAATGTCTTCCCAAGTTGATTTTTTCTTTGTATTGCTGATTGGACCATAGATGTTGATTACAATGAAATTAAGGTTAGATCTCAAGCTTTTGACAGAAGAACTGTTCCAATTATTATTTAATCTTAATATATCTAAAATTACTCTCTTATGGTTCCATAAAACTCCTAAACCCCTGGAAGTATGTACTGATTCTTGTAGAGTGATACTCCAATTACCTAAAATTTTACCTAAAATAGCTCCTTTTGACTTATTTAATTTGGTTTCTTGTAGTAGAATAATTTTAGAGTCAAATAATTTTAAACTTTTTTTAATATTCTTTTTTTGCTAGGAGCATTTAAGCTCTTAGCATTCCAAGTTGTGATCTTCATAGCTCCTTGGGAAGGATCTTCCCCTTCCCTATGTTAAAGTGTTGACTTATCTTTTTCTATTCTCAAGCTTTACCATCCACTTCTCTGAGTTCCTTGAGCAATTTCCTTCCTCTCTTGGATCTAATCTTACCATAATTAGGAGATTTGACACCTTCTTGATTCTTAATTATACCCAACTGTTCCAAATTCTCTTGTGCACTTTTAACTACCTCAGACTGATTATTGCCTTCAATTTCCTTTTCATCATTACTTAAATCTTGTATTATCTATTTTTCAACTTTGTACTCTACCTCATATAGCTTTCTTTCTATTGCAATTTCTTTATTTGTCTTGTTTTCTTCTTCAAAGGAAAAAATATCCTTTCTGAGATCTTCAAAAGTTTAGTTGTCTCCTCCCAGCTGTAATACTTGCTGTAAAAGTTCTTCTTTTTGTAATGTACCACTTTTATCTACATTTTCAAAATTGAAAACCTGAACCAATTCCTTTGAAAGCCTTTCTATGTTATCCTTCTCTTCCTCCTTTAACACTCTTAGATCTAATTCTTCATACTCCTCTATTTTCTGATTGAGAAAATCCTCAAATTCTTGTATAGGTATTTGTTTAGACCTACATACTTTAGTTGTACTTGTTTTTGTCTTGTCTTCATCGAACTCTCTTTTAGGAGAGGGAGTCTGCCAGAATTTGGTTAGTCTCTTTGAAATTACTTTCTTTGATGTTGGAGTAACCCGAGAATCTTAAATCAACTGCCTTTGTGTCTCCACATTATTTCCATTGTGTTTGTACTTTGTCTTTGTTGGAGCTTCTCCAAATAAGAATGAATGTTCCAAATCATCTATATTTTTGAGTGAGCACTCTGGATTGTCGATATCTGCCAATTTGGTCTATGAAGATTTCTTTTTTCCATTTTTTGACTTCTTAACATCTTTCCTATCCTTGACTTTCTTTCCTTTCCTTTTCTATTTTTTACTATGAACAATTATGCTCTATAGTTTGGCTCTTTTATCTGAGTTGGAAGATTTTTCCATGCTATGAATGATACTATCCTCCTCCAGAAATTCTAAAGGGATCAACTTGTCTCTACTCTCATCTATTTTGTTGAGCATTCTGATTTGAAGGTTCCCACAATTTTTCTCTGATAATGCTGTGATTTCTTGTTGCTGAAATTTTTGGATTATGGGATTATCACATTTCCTGCTTTGATCTTATTTGTTTTTACTTCCCTTGTATTGTCTGATGTTTCTTTTGCATCCTTTAATACAACTTCCTCAACTTCAATTTCTTCTTGCAACATTCTTAGATGTCTAATTCTGGTCATAGCATGGGATTCAAAGATATTTGATGTTTTTTCCAATGTTCTGAATGAAGACTTCCATTCATCATCTAATTTGATAATATTTATTATCCTACCCTCATATTTCTGAACATTTAGAGTATAAGTCGATCTGTTGGTAATAATTTTAATTGGTTTAAGATTTAATTTGTTTACCCCACTCTTGATTAAGAGTTTTATATTGTTACATCTTTCAAAAGAGGCATCTAAGTGAATCAAATCTCCCATAACCCTACCTATCCTTTTAATGATGCCTATATGGTTAAGCTCTAGGGGTAATGAGTTAATGGAGAACTAGGTTGGAATAACTAAATTTAGATTATTGTCATTGCAATTTGGTATCCAATCAAAAAACTTAACTACATACCCTTCACAAAAACAATTAGATTCCAAAAGAAATTCTTTTTTAACATCCTCCTCAATACAATGAATAAAAACTGGTCTGTCAGTGTAATGAGAAATACTTACCTGATAGCTACAAAAATCCTCCAACCAGTCAATTAGATTGTGAAGCTTAGTTTTAGGGTCATTCTAGAATGCAAACAAACCAACCTCTTGACATTTCTGCCTGCAGTCTTTTCTATCTTGATTGCTGATGATTAAAATCTGATCATCATGCTCTGTGTGAGGGTGATGGATGGAATGAGGGTTCAGAGAGATGGAATGAGAAGAAGGACGAAAGTGAGGCGATCTGCAATGTGGATGGATATAGATGTTTGGAGAGAACAGAATTGAGGGTTTTTGAACATGGCTTGGCTAGTCTAGTGATGGTTTAAAGGAAAAACCCTTCTACTGAATGAAAAAGGGGTTGAGATTATTCCTATCATATTTTGTTGAATTAAAGACAAAGATCTATTTGTCTAGGCTACTAGTTCAAAGAATTAAGGGAAGTTTTGAATCTGAGTTCCAAAATGAAAGGAAGGAGGTTCCCCAATTAGGGTAGAGACCAAGATCTATACTATGCTTCCAATCTTGTGAACCAGATAATGGAGCAAAAAAATTGGAAGTTTTTACCATGTATGAAGAACTTGCTTGACAACATTCAACCAAGGGATTTTGCGCTTGTTCACTTTTGAATATGAAACTATTTGATCTACATGTTGATGGAGGCTCATGGAAAAATTTAGAAAACCTTTGATATTTAGAGCATGTATTTCTGAGAGAGTAATGAAAAGTTGATTTCAAATGGAGATTTTTTGCATTTTTTGCCCGTTTGCTTTTAGATCTACACGCCATTTTTCCCATGCGATCAATAATTTCAATATCTAATTAATTATCGAAGCTACACAAATAAGATGAATTGATTCTAAAAGTCAAGTTGCATATTATATTTGGCTAAAATTATTAATTATAATATAATAATTCCTCCATAATATTGTTCTAAAAATATTAATTTTAAATTAAGTTTTAATTCAGGTTTATGAATTCACAATAATTAAAAAAATAAAAAAATAAATAGTGCCAAGTTAAGAAGTTAAGTGATTTAACTTAATAATTAGATTATTGAAAAATTATTTTTACTTTTTTTAAGCTTTCCTTATGTTTTTAGAATACCTAATGGTTTTATATATGAGGGGTTTTCGGCTATTGTTTTTCATTATGTCTACCAGGTATGGAGAATTGCTTTGGGGGCCAAAGTTAAAGATTTGTTTAAGGCTAGAATTTGGAAGTTTACATTTTGGTCTTGTGTGTTGTTCAACTCACTTGTGATTTACAAATAGGGTTTATAAAACTCACATTGATATTTCATTAAAAAATATTGTCTACTTTGTGAACGATTTGATTATTGAAAATTATGTTGTCTATTGGTACATGTTTTGATTGATTTTATTTTCCTATAGTTTTGTGTAAAAATGTTAGAAAACAAAATGAATAAAAAAACCTTACTGGGATAATAGAAAATTTACATTGTAGGATAAAAACTCATGTTTGTATGTATATAGGAAATTGAATATTTCCTTAATTTTTTTTAGACAAGTCAATATCTAGTTAGGGCCAACTCCCTTTATATTAATTCCAAAAAGAAGTAATTACATATGTATTTTGTATGTACCATATAACCCTAGTAGCAGAGAACCATTACTCAAAAGTAGACCATCATGTTACCCAAAATCTCCAGAGGTATTCAAAATAGAAAAAGACCTATGATACTAACCCACAACCCAAAAAGATCTACGATATCCATAATTGGTAGCCTATACATATGCAAATCTATTTATATTCTATACTAAACCTATATAAAGCCTAATAGAAAGAAATAGATTATGTTTCAACAACTCAAACGCATAGACAAAAGGAAAAAAGGATCAAGGTACCTAGGGAATTATTCATCACCTTCGCTAGATCATAGATGTCCTTGAATAGGACATTGTGACAGGTAAGAAAAATCCCTTTCACTGGATCTTCCTTTATCATTTTTGCATGTGTTGTGTATGCCTTAGTCACACAATCACCTTTGCATCTTTGGTGAGTTAGTCCTTGAGTAATCACTTCCACATCCATTGTGTCCTTCACAAGCTAATCCTCCTGACAATCAAACAAAGTCAAGAAACTTAGATCGTTCATTGCCAAAATTTCACCATCCAGAGACCCAAAGCCTTCACACACATTGTAAGCTTGAAGCCGACTCACTGAGGGGGCTAAAAGGAGGGAGGCCTCCATTTTGAGGAACAATAAGTTGCTATCCAAGTTCCCCAAATGGTTATGCAACTTCCTTAATTCAAAAAAGAAGATGAGTGGAATCTCCTTACTACATTGTGGTAGGTTCTCTTTGGTCCAAGAGAGTACTATGTCACAATTGAAATCTTCCCCTCCCCATCCACATTATCCAACAGTGCATTAATCTCACCCTATTACTTACATTTGAAGACTCTTTGGTACATATTTTTGGTACGATCCTTAGGTACCTTTCTCTTAAGTTCCAAAGCCATGAACATCCATGTGATGTCGGTATTCACCCTATACCTATGATAGGTATATATTGATGAATTCCTATCCTAAAACTTCCTTGATTGCATGCAGAATGAAAGGATGTCTTAGATTAATCATCTATAACCACCTTTTTGTCTGAGATCTCTCCCAAGAAATCCACCATGCTGACATAAGGCTGAAAACATACATAGGTGTCCATTCTCTCCAAGTGTATTGTATGTAACGACAAATACTTATGACACATGTTGCCAAAGTTTAGTTGCACCCCACATGTCTCATTAACTCCCAAATTTCCCCAAATCCTTACTCAAAATATATCTTTATTTCTTGAGAGATTTTGTGTCCTTTTTTCATTCCAATCATTAATGCATCATCTTTTTCCTTTTTCTCATGTGCTTCAAAAGTAACCACTTGACCCAAAAAACACAAAACTCAAAGTTTGAAGGATGGAACCACTATTTCCATGTTGTAATTCTTCATTACACTTCCCACCACCTCCATCCAAATTCATTCCTTTGCCAAAGGAAAAATCAATTAAATTTTGGGGCATGTACCAAAGGATCAACAAGCTAAGGATTTAGCTAGCTTACCTCTAGAGAATCCTTCTTTGCCAAGTCATCTACTTTCCATTTCCTTCTTGGTAGATGTGATCTAAAAAGAGTTATTTGAAAGGTATTTAAAAACAACAGGTGAGTGATAAACCTATTTGAGAATTCACTAATCCTATTCAATTGAGTCTCCTTTGATATGGACTCAAAAAACCCCTAGCTGTGAAGCCAACTCTAACCTTTTAGTATTGATTTTTTTAATATTTTGTTGGTACCCAAACCTATAAACTCTTTATAATCCAATAAGGTGGCTCCAAAACAATCTCTAATGATGATGCAAAATCCACTTAGCCTTGGGTTTCTTCTTTCCACTTTATCACAATTGATTTTTACCCACCCCTCCTCAGGAGGAAACTATCATGTGTTTTGACACCTTAAGAATTTCTCATCTACTATAAGAGGATAAATTAGTTTGGGTAGCACTAGATTTGGGAGAATTTTTGTGAACTTATCATCCTAGGATTGAACCCACACTTCTCAAAGGACCCAATTGCAAAATTGGCAAGTTCCATGATTAAACCTCTCATCTTCCTCACCAAATGCTTCCTAGTAAGGATTCATCTTTGAAGATCCTTCTATTTTTTTTCTTTCTAGAGTTCCTAGAAAATCATTAAATGAATGACCTTCTAAAGGCTAGAAAATACACTTATCCACATCTTGTTAGGCCACATTGAAAACCATGTTTCCAGTGATTGAGATTTGGGAGAAAATCCAATTTTTTGTTGAAAATTGATCCAACAATATTCAACACAAGGGTACCCCAATAGAATGTGGTTGACAATATCCTCACACTTCTTGCATAGGAAACAACTACTTGGACATGGAATGCCAATCTTATTTATCTAGTCTTGAGTCAAAATCCTCCTTGGATAGCCATCCAAGTAAAAATCCTGACCCTAAGGGAGAAATTTCTTCCCTAAAGGAGCTATGAAGGCTAGTGAGGTTGAGGATTTATTTTTTCTAGGGATTTTTAGTCTATCTTCACCTTATACTCCCAAGATCAGGAGGCATCTCATATGACATTATTTGGTTTTCCATTCAATAGAATAGCTTGAGAGGATATGTCTTCTCTCAATGCTTCATTCACCTCTTCTAGGGTTTGTATATCCTCTAAAGACTTCCATTCCCGAATTTGAATCCCCATTCTACAACCTAACTCTGAAATAATTTGATTTCCCTTATTAGGATTTCCAAATTTTCCATTCTTTCTAAGGCGAGGTATCCTTCTCAAGAATTTGGCCAAAATTTGTGCTTTTCTTCCATCACAGTCTTCCTAAGTGACATATCTAGTTACAACCTTTTTATATTTTGTGATAAAGTTCCACATTTTTGATATAAGAGAAGGGCCCCAAATGCTTACGATTATGGTTGGATCATTTGAATCCAAGTACTTATGTGAAATTATTAGTAGCCATTTCTTGTTGTTATCTTTATTAATCCTCTATAGAAACACTCATACTGTGTAGTTCTATGATGCCAACACCTTTGGCATTGATATGTTGGAATATCTTGTCCCTGGCCAGTAGGGGAACCTTATGGAGGTATTTTGGTCCATTCGACATGAACATTCTCATAATTGTAATTAATCCATCCTCCACTAATTTTGGCAATTTTAGACATGACATAGAATATCTAGGTATCACAGATAGAATAATATTTATAAGGAGAATCTTACTTGCTAAGGATAACTACTAACCCTTTTCATAATTATTAATCAATTTCACTCAATAGATAATCCTATTGATACCTCCAAAAAAATATAAGCCTAGGAGATAACTTGAGAAAGAAGTCGGCTTAAGGTTGACAATTCTAGCTAGTTCCACTTGTAGACCTAGATACACATTTTGGAAAATGACCTCCAACTTGGCCCAACTTATTGTCTTTCTTGAGGCCTTTGTGTAAGAGTCAAGAATTTTCCTTATACACTTTAGCTCCACTTGGAAAGATTTACATAATATAATAATGTCATCTATAAATTAGAGATGAGTGATGTTTTCTAGCCCCAGGAAAACCTTTATAAAAATCCACTGCCATGTTTACCTCTAGTGATAAGTTGTTCTCTCTAAAGCCTCTACTATAATTATGACTAAATAAGGGAATATAGGACCATATTACTTATTCCCATTGAATAAGAGAAGAAACCCCAAGAAACCCCATTGACTAGAACAAATAATTTAGGGCATTCTATGAAACACTTTATCCAATTAACTCACTCATCACCAAATTAAAATCTTTTCACTAGATCAAGAAAGAACCGTCTATCCACCATATCATAGGATTTCAATATATCTAATTTGATTAGCATGATAGGGGGCCTTTCCTTCTTTTCAGAATGGATAGCTTCATGGGAAATTATGATTCCTTCCACTATAGATATACTTCAGAAGAAAGCACTCTATTCCTCTAAGATAATATTATGGAGGATCTTTTTCAATTTGTTGGACATAACTTTGGTGATGATCTTGTAGATAGTGTTGTAGAGGGAAATTGATAATCTGCTATTATATGAGCCACTTTCATTTTTGGGATTACTACTAGAAAAGCATGGTTAAATGAGCCTTACACAAATCTATTCCTTATATATTCTTCACTTTATTTATGAATTTTTATAAGACCATCAGGACCAGGGGTTGTAAGGTCCTCTAATTGAAAAAATATTTTTTTGGTTTTCTTCAAGATTATTTCTAGACTTAGCATATGATTGTTTTCATCACTTATTATACGAGGTATATGAACAGAAAATTCTACCTATCCTCCTCATTGTCTACATTGGCCCTATTAAAAATTTCCTCAAAATGTTGGGTAACTCCCTAGATGATTTCTTCTATCGTAAAAACCTTTGACCCATATGCTTTTATAAGCTCATGAATATGATTTATACATTTTTTGTCTAGATTTTTTTTTATGAAAGTACCTTTTGTTCTTATCAATATGTAAACTACTCATTCCTTGCAACTCCAAGATTTTGGCAATCAGTTTATCTCTTTCTGCTAAGATTTCTTCTTCTCTATCAATTAAATCTTTAGGCTTTAATGAATGTTAGACTCCATTGATTGATTAGTCCAATCTCCCAATATGACCTAGCCTTTTGTTATTTGTTTGTGGTGGAGTCTGAGCTTGACTCTTGGTCATTATTCTTCTCTTTTTATAAACATGTTGTATTTTTCTTCTCTTGAATAATTTTCTTTTATTTGTCTTTATTACTCTTTCTTCAGTGGCTTCTCCTTGAGTGCTAACTTTGAGTTCTTCTCAGCTACTTTCTTCCTCTTGTTTTGAAATAGTAACAACAACTTCTACTATAAATTGTATATTTGTGTCTATTCCTTTTCTCATTGGTGTTGATAGATGAAGTGCCGAAATAGATTTTGTGACCTCATGCACTAATAGATTTCTTTAGGCTTCCTATGAAACTCCTGATGTCCTCTTTATCTTTTTCTCTTTCTCGGCTAATAGGGTGTCTCCAAAGCTTTTCTTTTGAAAATGTTCTCATAAATCCCAAATCATGCAAATGAGGTGTTCTTTGGTAGACTTAGTATATGATCAACATAATTGACCCGCTCTTTTTCTGAAACTTCATAATATAGATAAGGAACCTAAAAAGTACTTGACACCACTAGTTGAATCCTACAATTATCAATGTCAGCAACAAAACATAAATTGTTCTTATACCTATCAACAATTTTTCCTATGATCCAATAACATGTTTGTATTTTTAGTTGAAATTCTTTGAAGTATCTCCACATAGTTTCCTTAAATTCATCACCTAATTTCTCAGCATACTCATTAATTTGATATATAATAGGTCTATTTCCATTCCATTGTACATTACCTATATCGGGAAAAATTTTCTTGGCATAGAGATATATACATATAAGTAGAGTACCAAATTTTATATCTTGTTGTTGGTTCTTCTTCAACCTTTTCTTATTTACACTTTATTGATTAGCCACCAGACCTGAGAAATCATTTGATTTACCTTGTTTGGAAATATCATGTGTTGTCCATATCGTTGTTCCCAACACACATTTAGGGAAACTTAATTGATGTATTTTGTACCTAATTATCATTGCAATAAACCTTGTTCCTATATGTTTCACTTTATCTATCACCATGACTCTCTTATCTAAACCATTTTTAGTTATTTTTTATAGCTCATTTCTATTGCCAACTCTTAATGGGAATTCCTCTCATTTTGTGCTGATAAAATTATAACTTTGTTAATAACTTCTCTTGTAATATTTATACGTTCCTCCATATCTAAGCATAGTGCTTCATCATGTACTTTTCTTATTATGAATCTAATCCATTCCTCAGTATAAAATTTTGATATATGCACTATATGTGTGAGGCCTTGAAGTTCTAGGTGCTTTTATTGATTCTTTAACTCTCCATGTACACACAATTCCTTCCTATAAATATCTTCAATTCTAGGATTTCCCAATACTATAATCTTGTTATGAATGAAGTGAGTAATATCCTCTTCCATTATTACCCTTGGTGGTAGTGATGATAGGGCTTTGACATTATCACATAAGCTCAAGTCTACTTGATAGACCTCAACTTCTGACCATAGTCTTTCATTGATGTTTAAAACAATAATATTCTTTTCTATAGATGCCATTTCTTCAAGACAATCTCTTTAAATAGTGTATGCAAAATAAAATATTTTTCCTACTACAACTTTTAGAGCACAAATAAGTGTATTCACTTTTTGTCAATAACGCATGTAGTAAATCACTTCAAAATTCTACTTTTACACATAGTAGCTTTTTGAAAGCAAGGTGTTAAATGAATTAACCTTTGCATGTACTTATAATCCAAAAAGTAAGCAAACAGTTAATTGTGCAATTAATGCAATCATAATAGTAACTTTTCTACAATAAGCTTCAAGTTCATAGAGTTTAACTTTTCTTACCGATAGTGTGGTACTTCTTATTCATTATGATTCATTACCTTATCGGGGGCATAATCAATTTTTACTATTGTATTTTGTCCCTAAGTAGTACTTCTACTATCTTAGCTTGAATACATTTCTTCTTTACTAGAATTTGGTGATTTTTTATTAGTTCCACTTTTCTCTTCCTTCTAGATCCATACTTGTTCGACATTATTCTTCAGTGTTTCAATGCTCACATGATTTTTTTCCATCATTTTTTAGTATCTGCAAGTTTGTGCTGAATGACCATATTTATGATATACATACCATGATGTATTAGTCAGTTGAGTGTACTTAGTTGCTATTGGAATTCTTTAGAATAACTGAGAGGGGGGTGAATCAATTATCGAAGGTCTAGATGTACAAATAAAAATTTTCAATGCTCAATAGACCCATATCCATAAAATCTTATCATGCATGCATCCATTAGACCATACAATACTTAAACTTTTTAGGTTGTTGTCCTAGGTCAAAACAACTTTGTAGAAATGTAAACATGAAATACCATAAGAATGTTCACACAATTTGACACAAGGATTTTACATGGAAACCCAATTTGAGAAAACCACCAGTAATATGCTACTAATTCTCACTCTTCTAAAGTGATACCCTATGAAAGGCCAACCCTATTAAAGGTTACAATACACACTATTTAAGGTGGCCTAGTTAAATGATTTCAATCACCTTGTTAGGAGTGAGCCTTGTTAGAGGACTTTAGACCATTCCATTAGAGGACTTCTGTCTGAAAAAAAAGGTGTTGAATGAATTAACCTTTGCATGTACTTATAATCCAAAAAGTAAGCAAACAATTAATTATGCAATTAATGCAATCTCAATAGTAACTTTTCTACGATAGGCTTCAAGTTCATAGAGTTTAACTTTTCTTACTGATAGTGTGGTACTTCTTATTCATTATGATTCATTACCTTATCGAGGGCATAATCAATTTTTACTGCTGTGTTTTGTCCCTAAGTAGTACTTCTACTATCTTAGCTTGAATACATTTCTTCTTTACTAGAATTTGGTGATTTGTTATTGGTTCTACTTTTCTCTTCCTTCTAGATCTATACTTGTTTGAAATTATTCTTCAGTGTTTCAACGCTCACATGATTTTTTTCCATTGTTTTTTAGTATCTACAAGTTTGTGTTGAATGACCATATTTATGATAGACATAACATGATGTATTAGTCAGTTGAGTGTACTTAGTTGCTATTGGAATTCTTTAGAATAACTTGGGGGGGGGGGGGGTGTGAATCAGTTATTGAAGGTCTAGATGTACAAATAAATTTTTTCAATGCTTACTAGATCCATATCCATAAAATCTTATCATGCATGCATC
The DNA here is from genome assembly GCA_028749045.1 of Cupressus sempervirens. Classification (NCBI taxonomy): domain Eukaryota; kingdom Viridiplantae; phylum Streptophyta; class Pinopsida; order Cupressales; family Cupressaceae; genus Cupressus; species Cupressus sempervirens. Next base: position 851,215,512 of record CM053785.1, read on the forward strand.
CCTTAGATCATACAATACTTAAACTTTTTAGGTTACTGTCCTAGGTCAAAACAACTTTGCAAAAATGTAAACATGAAATACTATAAGAACATTCACATAGTTTGACACAAGGATTTTACATGGAAACCCAATTTGAGAAAAACCACCAGTAACATGCTACTAATTCTCACTCTTCTAAACATTGTTAAATGTGACCTGGTTAAAAGATTTCAATCACCCTATTCGAAGTGAGCCTTATTAGAGGACTTTAGATCATTCCATTATACTGTCACCTGATTAAAGGATTTACAAATGACTATTAGGTCAACCTTAATCCAAAGGATTTACCCTATACTAATACGATGATTAGAAAGTAATAGTAAGGCTTGATATGATAACAAATCACAACTCACTTGTAGATTACAGATCTCTATTTCAGTCCTTCATTTTTCTTGGCTTTCACACTGTTAAGCTCTAATAGCTTGTTCACCTTTCAAGCATTCATACTCTTTAGCCTTCTTGCTTTGTATGCCAACTATAGTCTCTTCTATTTAACTAGTAAATGAAGCAATACACTAGACTCTTTTTCTTCCTTAGGTACTCACACATGACAACCTTTGCTTCCTACCAACTATCTCTATAAATAGAGGATTTAGATCTTTTGCCACTTAACCATAATCATCCATTTTAGGATTAGGTTTGATTAGGTAGGATTCAATGAATCTACCTAGTTTTCCATTTGGTTCATCTAGAAACTTCTTCTATAATCTTCCTTGAATTTGCCTCAAAATGGTTTACCTTGAATTATATGCCACTAGCTCATCATAGTTATCTTCCACATGCTTCACACAATTCAAGAAAACAAAAAAGTTAGCTCAGAGTCTTTGAATCTTTGATTTAACACTATTTTTTGTCACTCGGTGACTATACTTTTTTGTCACTTGGCCAACACTAGTTCACTTGGCAAACATTAAAGTTTACTAATATTCAACACCAACTAAACTTTACTCGACATATACTGACAATCATCCAGCTTGCATTGTTTTTCATCTTTGCTTGGCACCTCTTGATTTTCACTCAACTTCCACTAATTTTCACTCACCTTGCACTGTCTACTCGGCAGGGCTTGGCAGACACTTTTCTTACTTGATTTTCTTCTAGTATTAACTTAAGTAATCTTTCATTTCAAACTTTAAGTAGATAAAAAATACACTATAATATCAATGTCTTACTTGGTCTTAATGCTTCTTTTACATAATAAATAACTCAACCTTTCTCTAATTGCTATTGTTATCTCCTTCTTTCAAATTCTCTTCATCAATCAACTAAATGATAGCTTTCAAACCAAAAAGCAATTGTCTCACTAGCAGGTTGCAAGTTTGACATCATTGAAAAAATAATGATTGTTCCATTATAGGCTCTTTAATTCAAAATAATCTTATATCAATAGTTGCTTCTTTATATCAACATTCTCTTGTCATATGTCATCTTTTTCCATAGTTATTGCATTGTATGTTTCCTAGCTTTCTTGTCAGTAAAATTCCATTCCTTAAATCTTAATCATGTGACCAAATAGGTTATAGTTATAACAATGACCCATAAAGATTCTTCCAGTTGATGTACTTGGTGTTCTTATTGTGTAATCTTTTTCTCTATGTCCAAACCTATAGCAATTGTAGTAAGAACCATTGAAGGATGCTTTTGGTGAGACATTTGAAAATCTACTTCGACACACATTAGCTATATTTCTTGACCATAATTATAGCATGTACATTTCTTGTATTGGCTATTTCTTGGTTGAAATATCTTTTATTCACCAATTTTAGATGATTTATTGATTTAAAATTTACTATTATCAGTGTGTCCAAGTCCAATTTTATCTCCTAATTTCCATTGCCATTTCAATTGTTCATCAATATCTTTCATGCTTAGATCAAATTTAGTAAGCTTCTCATTATCTTCTTGTTATATCTTTAGTTTGTTTTGTAGATCTTCTACCCTCTTTCTCAATTTCTCATTTTCAACAATGAATTGCCATTATTCCTCACTTGTATATCCATTCAATGTGTAATTTTCCTAATGTAGTTGAAGGATGGTATTGTTCTTATCTTTAATTATTTTTCCAATATTTTCTTATCAGTTTCTTGCTTTCCTTTCCTATCTTTAGTAGTTGTCATTCTTTCTATTAGTTCAATCATTCTTAGGGCTTGACTTTTGAGTTACCCATTTTCTTGTAAATTTTCTTCAAGGTTAATATTTATGTCTAGTCGATCAGCTACTATAGCATTAGTTCTTTCTAAATGTGTACTTTTTTGATAAAGTTCTTCAAGATCCTCAAGACATTTTTGTAATCTTTTTGATAGTTCTTTCCTCTTTGCAAATGATACTTTCAACTTCTTTTTCTCATCATTTTAAGCTATATCTTCATTTTGGGCTTCTTAAAGTTGTATTTCCTTTTTATACCTTTCCATTTTCTAGATCTACTCTCAAGTTGTTAAACTTCTTTCAAAAGAACTTAATTGTGATACTGATTATTAATTATAGGTAGGAAAGGTTAAGTGTTCAGAGTTGGGGTGGGTGAATTAGTACTTAAGGAAAAAATCATTTTCATTATGTAATCAATAGTCTATAACATGATTGTTTCAATAATCCAGATCTAATCGATAACATAAGCACTTAACTATTTATTATTCATGTGCATGAAAGTAAATAAAAATTTATGAAATAAAATTCACACACATATTACAAAGATTTGAGTATCATAGAAAGCCCTCGGTCAGAGGGAAAAACTATAGTGGCAATGGAACCCACAACTTTTTCACTACAGTCAAAAAAGTTTTCCAACTAGGCATACATTAGTGTTTCCTTCCAAGAAAATCAATCTATCAAGAGTGATTGACACAATTTTAATTGTATCCTTATCCTATTAAGACTACTCGACTAAGATATATTCCTTCCTGTCTAGGCATTCACCTTGTTCGAGGTTTAAAAAAAAAGTTCATTGACAAACTTAATAGTTTTGCAAAAGACTCTTCAAATCTTGTAACAACTAATTAGGTATAATACAAAATAAATTTACCTATCTAGTGCTTCTCCTTAAGCTTCTCATATAATCTTGTTCGTATATTTTCTCTCTATAATACTTCCTGTCACTATTCTCTGTGCTTGCTCTTTCTATTCCACCTTTTTTGATCCTTCCTTACCTCCTTATAGCATTGCATGTTTAACAACCCTAAACTTGACCTTGACCATATATCTTAGGGTTAGATCAACTCCAAACTTCCTTTTTAATCTTCTCTGGTAATCTTACTTATACTTCTCTGATAAGCCTTCTCTGATAGTGTCTTCTTCATTCTAATAGTAACTTTTCCTTAGACCATTTGACATCAATGAAAAAACTTTAACTAACTATAGCATGTAGAAAACTTGGAGACACAACTAATTTATACAAAACAAAAACTAGTAAGACAAATATTTCTCCTAAATTTGATGGTTATTGTTAGAACTGTAACAAGTATGGTCATTAAGAATACTAATTTAGATCCAAGTTTAACAAGTCTCCTAGGCAAAATGGGTTTAATGGCTATTTTTATACTTGTAATAAGTTTGGACACAAGTCACATAATTACATATCTCAAAATAAGTCCAATTAGCTACCTAACAAGAAAGGTAATACTTTTAAGTAGGATTATAATACAAATATTACCTATATTGCATATGGAAGATATGGAGACATTGCTACTAATTGTATGAGATTACATTTTGGATAAAAGAGCTAGTAACTAGAGGAGTATAGGAATAACATACCATATTTATCATAAGGTTATTCACCTGAGCAAAGATTGTAGGTGGCAAATATTAGGATCTAAGGAAGAAGATACAAAAGGAAAGGGAAAAGTCAATGGTGATGAAGTTTTTCATCAAATGGGAAAGACTTGGAAAATGAAGAGATAAGAGATTGGATCGTGAAATGATATAGTTTGTGGTACCTCATCCAATGTATTAGGTGAAACCTCAAGAACCAATTGAATCATGAAAAGAGGTATTATATTGTATTAGTATCGATATATCTTACACCAATTCCTTAAATTAATGAAATGAATTCCATATCAACATAATATATCATGTAATATGAAAATTTATTTGAAAATTATAAGTTAGTGCATTTGATGAAGCCGCACCAAGTAGGGAAACTAAGTTGAATGTTTATCAAGTAAGTCAACTATGTTAACCAAGATGGAGATGGAACTATTTCTTAATTAAGTACCCTATATTAATCGATTGAAGATTGGGAAAGAGAGTATATTAAATAAGGACATGGTACAAAACATTTATTGCTCCCTAACAAATATTAAAAGAACTTTATTATAAAATGGGATTTGAATGGTTCATTTGTTCACCTTGCATTTTCAAGTTTGTAAGAGAAATTTGAGCAACCTATGTTCATTTCTAAAATTTATAGTTTCTGATTGTAAAATTTGGTGATAATTTTAGAGTGAAGGTAGATTTGGTGTGAAGGAAGAGCTAATCGAGCTAATTTGAAGTTCACCATTGAAACCCTAGTTTCCTTAAATGACATCAAGTTTTGCAACCATGAAGTTGGGCTAGGCTAGCAAAGTTAGATTGATTCAAAATGAGGATTGTGAGGAGACAAAATACCATGCATATCTTGATATTTCGACTCAAATAGACAAATTTGGTGCATTATCATCAATCCCTTAAGGGTTTTATTAGTCTAAAATATCTATATAATTTATCACTACAAAATTGGTGAGGTAGGTGATTATGGACTATGATAGACTTATGAGAAATTGTGTGTAAATGAGAAATTGAAGGAAGAACACAAAACCTAAAAATGAAAGGAATCACTCATGCCTTGCATTTTCCAAAGATTTTAAAACCAGAGTGGATACAAACTGTATTGAGAAAAATTCATAATATGCAAATGTGGCTAGATGAACTAGTGAAAATTACTAGAGACATCATTCACATGGTTACTAGATATCCTATTATGGAAAAAGTCAAAGTAATTAGATCTACATTGAAGAAGGAAATTGAAGATGATACCAAAGCCAAGTGGGATAGGAGAGGTTTAAAGGTTTCAACTATTACTGATCTAGAGACCAGATTTGGCATGTATGTTATTGCATACAAGATTTATCAATCTGGCATACCCAATAGTGTACATCGTATAGTCATAGATTTGGCATATAGGATTGTGAAAAAGGGATTCAAGCTTGACCTCAAAAAATTGCAATTGAAAATAACTAGTTGAAAACTTGAAGACTATCCGGGTTGCAAAATCCAATATACATAAATTTGGTTAATTGTTGGTATGTATATTTTTCTATATGAAAAACTATTTTCCCATAATTGGAAACATTAATTAGGATGTGAAGAGCCCTATGATATACTAGATTAATAAATACATTGAAAGGTTAGGTGGTAAAGTTAAAAAATTTATGCCTTCATATTTTAATGATTTCAAAGAAAGAATACATAAGTGGTAAAGGATCCCACCTCAATTGGTTGAAAAATATCATGATGATGTACATTTCCTTTTTGAAACTAATACTATACATGTTCAAGCTGTTAATCCCAGGGTTGCTTGGCTTGAACCCATGTAATATGAATTGAATATTGATAAAGCTATAGAGGTAATTGAGGCCTTATTGAACAAACCTATGAATAAGTTACCCAAACCTTTTGGTACTTATGATGTAGGTAAAGAAATAATCAAAATGGACATTGTTACCCGCAAGGTAGAGAGAAAAAGTAGATTTAGATGATTGATACATTGGCAACAACACTTAGTGAAAAGATAGAAAATCTAGTATTAATGATTATTGAGGGTCAAGATAAAGGTGATGAAAAAGCAGAGGGAAAAGGAAAAGATGTGGTTTTAGTAGAACCTAAGGAGAAGAAGGGAAGAAAAAGACAATCCACTAGATACCACAAAGTCCCCAAGCTACAAGGTCAGGAACTAAAGATGCTACTATTGTTGCTTCACCGCATTAAAAAAAGGGAATTATTAAGATTACTAAGGCCACACAATTTGGAGAGAACATATATCAGGAGAAGGAATATATATCTGCATCTTAAAGAAAAACATCAAGGAAAAGGAAAAGAAAAAAAATAGTTAAAGAAGAAGAGGACATTGATAAGACATAGTCAAATGACATCAATCAATTCAAAGTTGTTGTACACAAAAGACCCAAAACTATTGATGAAATAGATAATTCATTAAGAGAATTATAAAAAAATATTAAGTATAATACTATGGGTGATGATGAAAAATAGAATATTGAAGAAGCATTGATAGATATGATGGCTAAGTTTAAATAAACTCCTATCAAAAAATGGAAACATGAGACCTAATGAATTATACAAGAATATTGATAATACATGGAAGTATATCTTAATGAACATAGAGAAAAATGAGAGAGATATCACTTGCAATCATGATGTTCAAGCTCAATGTCAATTAAATCACTGAGGTAGTGAAAAGTCACAAGAAAATATTTGTTTAGAAATGGAGAGCATTTCTAGTCTTGATAGGGAAGTTACAAGATGTCAATCTCAATGCAAAAAGAATCTGGAAAAAATTAATAACATCGAAGATGGAGAAGAGGAATTTCAAAAAGTAGAGCATACAAAGTAAGAACACCATGTTTGTTGAGATAATGGGTGTTGCACACATTGCATAACATTGTTGTATTGTATTATTTTATTTTATTATGTAATGTTGCACCTAGATGGATGTGCAACATGTAAAGATTCCCATGGGATATACTTGATGAGTTGTATTGTAAGATTGTGATAATATTTCATGTAATTATTTAATATTGGGGAAAAGAATTAAAATTCCAATATTAAATGTGCAGTGAACGGGTTAGGTAGCACATGGTTTATGTAATACCACTTGGTGGTTTTGTGGGACTTGCTACTGTATAAACAACCACATGGGTAGTTTTTGGTGTGAGAAGATAGAAGGAAAAAAAGGGAAAGAGTTGAGTGGGACAAGGCTTGATAGGTTAGCTAAGGAAGCATTGAAGGTTGGAAGCATGGTCTTGGATGTGTGGATTCATGCTTGTTCACATAGATTGCTCAGTGGTGGCTATGGCTTTGAAGGCTTCCATGGTTATATTGTAATGATATTTTTTGTTGAATAATACATGGTGATGGATGCTTTTGGAGGTTGGGTTTTTCCCTTAATGAGGGTTTCCTAAGATATATGTTGTGTCACAATATTTTTGTGGGTATGTTGTCTATTCTCTTGCATGTGGATTTTAATTTTGTATTTTTTTCAAATCTATTATGGGTTATGTGGAAACGGTTATATTCTTTATTGCAAGTTTCCTTACAAGTGGTATAAGAGCTATGGTTTTATTATTGTAAGCCTAGATTGAATCCATGGGAATACATGAGAAGATAAAAGAAAGGGCAAGATACATGAGTTGTTTATTGTAGATTTGAGGGTTTTGGGTTTGTTGTTATGATGGGATGTTGGTAGATTTTGGGCAAGTGAAATTGTTGGACAAAAGAGTTTTTCAGATGTTTCATTTAAATGAGGGTTTTTAGGAGAGCTTGTAGAAATGACCTCCTAGGTAAAAACATACCTCACCATTGGATCCAGTTCAATGTTTTCATAAATTTTGATATATAATATGCCCTAGTTTGGCCATGTCCAGAGAAAATGAAAGAGGATTTTAGTTGCAGCCCATGATGGTCGTCAAATTTAATCCCATCAAAATTTTCGTCACAAAAAAAATTGTAGTGAAAATGATAAAAATACTATCTTAATAAAATGGCCATAACTTTCTCTCAGAAGATCAAATTTTAGACTTCTTATAGGCATTAGAAAGGTAATTCAGAGCACTACAACATGGTGTAGGTTTGGTTCTATGAATTTGACATTTTGTTAGGTTTTAAGAGCTAAAAAGTTAGATTTTATTTATTTTGAGCACAGATTAGGGCATAACTTGGGCATTTAGAGTTAGATTTTGGACTTTGAGTAGTCAACAAAAAGCCCTACACATTGGTTCAGATTTGGTGTAAGTTCGACATGGTTTATTTGGTGATATATTAATTTGAGCAGTTTATGTATATATTGACTATGGCAACATTGTGAGTTTATGGCATTGCATGTTTGAAGATTTAAGATTTGATGTCATTACATACTTAGTTCATATTTCAAATTGTTCTCATGATGATATGATTATCAATGTTTGGTTTGAATATGTATGATAACTTGTTGGATCTACAAGTTGTGTAGTGTTGTAAGTGGTCTATACTTATAGGTTGCATTTATGGCTTGGTTATGGGTTGTCTTTGCCCATTGATCTTTCATTATTATATTCAGATTGGTGGCTTGGATTTGGGTTGTCTATGCCCTAAGTCACATGATTTGCTGATTTTTCTTCATGCAGAAGGGATGAGATGTTGTTACTAGGTACGATCATGGTAGAGGATTGTGGTTGACTATTTTATGCTAACAGGTTGGACATATTGAGAGTCAGATGCTTGGTTCATGAATGTGATCATAGGGCCATGGATTTTGGCATGACATGATTGTATATACAGATACATCCTTGATGTTCATTAATTTGGATTCTTGATTTGGTTATGGTGGCATATCTTCTTGGTTGAGGATCATGGTTATTTGTTTTCTTTTGAGGAGCTCCTAATGTGCACTTTGAGTTCTTTGATGGTTTGATGCCTTGGTTGATTCTCATGGTTAGTGGATGGTTTTTCATCATGATGTCATGGATAGCATGGATACACGGTTTAGTGAGAGCTTGTGGTAGTGATGGGGTGACAGTGTAGGATTAGTTCCTTGTTTGGTTTGTATCCTCTTAATTTGGAGATCTTAGTTTCACTCGGTACTGACACTTTGTTATGAGTGTAGACCTAGAGGATATTCATGTAGAAGATGGATTTTTATGTTGCCATAGGTGACTTGGTACCACAGTTGAGTGGAAGTTGTTGGCATTGATATATTTATTGAGTGTTTGTAGATGTTGGAGGTTTTTCTCAGATCCTATTACTATAGAAGCTTCTTTGACATTTGCATGGTGCACTTGTTATCTTCATGGTGTGTGAAGTTGGTTAGATTTTGAGGACTCATGGAGTTCTTGGTTATCTTCATGGTGTGTGGAGATGGTTCTTCATGGTATGTGGATATGGTTTTCTTCATGGTGTATGGAGATGGTTGCATCTTGTGAACTCACAGGGTTCTTGGTAAAGGTGTGGTTTATGCTTTCATTTGGCATGTTATCCTTGGATTTAAGATGGTTTCATTATTATGTCATGATATACTCTTGATATGCATTTAGAGTTTTGACATGTTATAGTATATTCATATGGAGCACATTATCTCTTTGGTTGAGATGGTTTAGATCATGTTGTCATGTTTATGTTCCTGAGGCCATGGTTGAAACATGGACGTTGATCTTGGTATAGTTGCTTGGTATTGAGTACATTGATCATAAGTTGGATAATTCATGATATTTATATGTTGCATTTGGATTTGGCATGGATTGATTGGTTACAGGTGCTCATGGATACTTAGAGGCGGTGGTGATGCTGATTTCTCTTGAATTAGAGATGTATTTGTTGGGACAATTGTTTGGTTTCAGTAGGAGAATCTGAGGGGCATTCACCTAATATGGAATTGAGAGGAGATTGTTCTTAGATGAGTCTTGGTTGGAGACTTGGATATCTTGATGAACATTCTCATTCCCCACTCTTGGTTTACTCAATAGTTTTCTACTTGAGAGGTATAGCTCATAATTTTTCTCAAGTGCATTATGTTTATGCTTGTCTTTTATGGATATGGATCTTGAGCTATGGTACATGAGTTAGTTCTAGAGGGTTCATTTGAGAGATGTTTTATCATTGGTTATCTCCATTTGAGTATGTTGTTATGCTGGTTAATTTTGGGAGATGGTTTTATATTGGGCATATTCCTTGGATTAGAAATGGTTTATGAGTTTGATCTTCTTGTGAGAGGTTAACATCCATGATTAGTTAAATGGTATGGTTTGGGTGTTTTTGAGGCTTCTTGGTTGGGGTTTTATGGAGGAGATCATACTTTCAAAATTTACATCTAGAGGTGTGTGTAGAAGGACATGATACATGTTATGATTTGCATGGTTTCTCTTTTTTCTTGGTTATCTTCTTGGATGTTTAGTTTCACTTACACTGTATTTAAGATTGTTTAGAGATTGTGATCACTAGTTTGTGTTCATGTATGTCATGTGAGAGATGACATGGTTATTCCTTTATCTCTTTCTTTTTTTGGTTGTGGAGAACTTGGGAGAGCATTGGAGATTGGTTATGATAGCTATTCTTGTAGGTTATTAGTTTATGTATTATGGATGTCGTTGAGACCATGGATTCACTTCTTTGAGAAGTTGTGAGTGGATTGGTTATAGATTTGACATTATCTTTTGTAGTGGGAGCTTATTGGTATATATGTGGCAAGTATTGCTCTTGACGCTTGTGATTGAAGTTAATGATTGGATATGTTGATGATGTGAGATTCACTTTGTATACCTTTGGAGGTATGGATAGTTGGATGGATTTGGCACTTGCTGTGGTTGCTATTTCAACTATGGATATATTTTGGTAGCTACAGATACATGTGATTACCTTTGGATCAAATTTTTTTTTGTGTTTGACATTTCAGTTGGTATAGGATTTAATGATCTTCTAATGCGACAGGTTGGGTAGCTTTCTCTTTGGATGGTTTCTATGTATGTTTGGTGCCAGTGACATAATAGGAGGTGAGATCATTCATGTATTACATGTTGGATACTTTGAGTTTGTTGTGGGAACCAAGATGGAGCACATGGCTTACTTTGATCCATGATGGTGGATGTGTTGGGAGAGATTATTCCCTTGTTCATTTATGTGGCTACAGATTGACTCTATGCAATGTATACCACAAGTGGGAGATTGTTGAGATAATGGGTGTTGCACACATTACATCATATTGTTATATTGTATTATTTTATTTTATTATGTAATGTTGCACCTAGATGGATGTGCAACATGTATAGATTCCCATGGGATATACTTGATGAGTTGTATTGTAAGATTGTGATAATATTTCATGTAATTATTCAATATTGGGGAAAAGAATTAAAATTCTAATATTAAATGTGGGGTCAATCTATTGGGTAGCACATGGTTTTAGCATATGGTTTATGTAATACCACTTGGTGGTTTTGTGGGACGTGCTACTATATAAGCAACCACAAGGGTAGTTGTTGGTGTGAGAAGATAGAAGGGAAAAAAAGGAAAGAGTCGAGTGGGACAAGGCTTGACGGGTTAGCTAAGGAAGCATTTGTGAAGGTTGGAAGCATGGTATGGAATGTGTGGATTCATGCTTGTTCACATAGATTTCTCAGTGGTGGCTATGGCTTTGAGGGCTTCCATGGTTGTATTGAAATAGTATTTTTTTTGTTGAATAATACATGGTGATGGATGCTTTTGGAGGCTGGGTTTTTCCCTCAATGAGGGTTTCCTAGGGTATATCTTGTGTCACAAATTTTTGTGCAAGTATGTTGTTTATTCTCTTGCATATGGATTTTAATTCTGTGTTTATTTTAGATCTATTATGGGTTATGTGGAAATGGTTATATTCTTTCTTGCAAGTTTCCTTACAACATTGAACTTGATAATCAAGAAGATGATTATGTGCATAATGTTACTGATGAAGTACATAATATGGTAAAGAATATTACTGGGAATGATGAAAATGAAACTATTGAATATTTGATAGATGAAGACACAATAGATGAAGTAAAGAAAGATGAATATACCTTGGTTGATACCAAGGAGGGAACAAAAAGTACAAATAGATACAAGTCCTGGACCTGCCAAAGTTCTAGGCTTTGCACCAGTCATTGTGAAAATTAAGAAATATCATCTAAGACTCATACTGAGGTATCTAATGTAAACACTAATCCTGTTGGTTCTTTAGATTCTTTTGTTGAAAGTATGCTAATGGAAATAGATGTTAATCAAATTGAGCATCATGCTCAAACCACACATGAAGAAATTATAAATATTGAACAAAAGATTGATAATTTTGATGATGTAAATATGCAAATAAGATGAGATACAAAATAAAATAAATAATATGAGTCTTCTATAGGAATAATGCCAGAAGGGAACAAAAATTACAAATAGATACAATTCCTAGACCTGCCAAAGTTCTAGGCTTTGCACCAGTCATTGTGAAAATTAGGAAATATCCTAAGCCTAAGACTCATACTAAGTCATCTAATGTAAACAATAATCCTATTGGTTCTTTAGATTCTTTTGTTGAAAGTATGCTAATGGAAATAGATGTTAATCAAACTGAGCATCATGCTCAAACCACACATGAAGAAATTATAAATATTGAACAAAAGATTGATAATTTTGATAATGGAAATACGCAAATAAGATGAGATAAAAAATAAAATAAATAATATGAGTCTTCTATAGGAATAATGCCGGAAGCCTAAGGGCCTCTTTATGAGGGAAATCAAGGGCATGGATAAACTAGTTCCTAAACTAAACAAGGGAAAGAAGACTTGATACAATTAGGAGTTGCATAAAAAATTCTCTTTCACTATGAAACAATATTATCAGATACTATAGGACAAGGAGAGAAGAAATATAAAGAGAAAGAAAAAGATGATGCTACTTAATAGATAGATATGGAGAAAAAGGCTCCTTTTCCACCTAAACAATCCCCAAGTATAAGAACTCTTAGTCCTAAAGGAAAGAAAATGAAGAAGAATAAAACCACTACTACACCTAGGGCCAATTGAGTTACATTGGATGAAGGGATTATTATACCTGATTCGAATCCAAATACTTTGGGCTAAGAGAGTCTTACTTTATTTAGAGAAATAGGTAGTAGGAAGGCTGAGCAAGATAGGATGAAGAAAGATGTGAAGCAAAAATAGGTATTATAGGATATTAAAGACATATTGTTAGATGTTGTTTATAATATTAAATTTGATGATAAAACTCCTATTCTAGAGCAATTGGTACAAATAGTAGAGAAGATGAATTAAACTAATGAGAATGCTCAAGCCAATCTAATAGAAATATATAAAAGGACATTTGAAAATAAGGTTCTTGAACATATTTCAAAATCCATTAGGGTCCATATGGTTCCATATATTTCAAATTTTGCCTCAAAACTCAATTTTTCAACTTCCTACTAGCAAGTAGGAATTGAAAATTAAAACTTGGTTATGTTTTTAAGGAGTCTAAAAACAATAGATTGGACTACTTTTTGAAATTTTCCTTCAACTCCAAGCTTGCGCATAAAAATGTGTCTTCACATTAATCTTCCTAGTGAAACAAACAATTTAAGTAAAATCCCAAAAATCCGAATGAAGTTTTGCAAAACCTTGATTTGGCTAAACCAAGGTTTGTAAAAATCATGGATTTTTAAATTCCACAAACCAAATGGACCCTTAGAGTACACAAAGTGGAATTTTCCACTTTTGTTATCGAGTTGGATACAATAACAAAATGTTATTATATTTTTAAGAAGTTGAATGATGTCCGTCAACTT